>JAYMSZ010003825.1:0-10144 GCA_036897665.1 Pelargonium citronellum | reverse complement strand
AGAGGTTTGTTGGAGCTGAGGAAGTTGGGGATAGAACAGCAACTATGGGAAGCATCTCGGAAAGAAATTGACCACTCTTCTGTCGCAGTTGCTAATCACAAACCCGGCACTGAAGAGATTTAATAACAATGGGCACAGCTTTGATATAATCACAATTTTTCACTTTCGCGCCTGAGGTGACAATAAGAGTATATTTGCTTCTCTAGTCAAGTTAACAGAGTTGTTACATTTTCTTGTCTATTCTTTCATTTTTCGTATTTATGTAGTAGTTTGTAATTAGACAAAATTTTAATGCCTGAAGATTCATTTATTTCATCTAATTGTCTGGATACTTTTGATTAAGTAGCACAATTGTGTTAACTGCATAATTGATGATATTGAAGAAAATGGAATAAAGTAGCCAAAAAGTATTGCCCACAAACCTCTCTTATTTGTCAAGAGATTTGCTTATTTCACCACCAGAACCTGTTTCAATTCAAAAAAAATAATGTTCATCTTATCTGTAGCCTCAGACTTGTGTATTATAATTAAATAATAAATAAGTGTCGTATTGTGGCGTGATATGAGGTGAAGGCATTTTTCAGTTAAATATAAGAAAAGTTAATGTACTTTCTTTACCCACTAAGTAGTACAAATTATTAATCTAACAATTTTACAATTGAAAAGAAGAATATAAAATTTGAGAAAAAAGAAAGCAAAAGTGAATCTTTGCTCTCATTGCAGGACTCCAAACACAATTTCCAACTCCGATGCACCCAACCACTTTTCTTCCATTCTTGTACTTGTACATCAACCTCACAAACACAATAATATATTACCTAATTTCCCATTTTTTCATGTTTTTTTTTTGTCTAAATTCTACAAAGAGCTGCCGAAATCTCAGTCATAATTTATTGGTTGATATCTTAGATAAGAGACAAACTAAACATAACTGGACGTGATGTTTTACGCCCAAAATTTTATTGAGACGGGTATGAGTGTTAATTGATGAGATTATATCAACTCATTAGTCATGATTTATTGGTTAAAAGTCACAACAATAAAACGTGGTTAAATTCTTTTTTCCCTTCTATAAATTGCATCTCTTTTACAACCATGGATGTAGGATAATAATACCATTTTCTTTTAACAAATATAAAGGTCCTCATAGTTTTATTTGTTCAACAAATGCTTTAATGGGTAAGGGTTGGGTCCATTATTTCCTCCCAACTTTCCAATATCAAAGAAGTTTCCAATTGGCACACCATACCAACACATGAAATAGGATCAAAATTTGTCATTTTGTTGTTTGGTTGTATTGTCCTTGTATGGACATATATTTGAACCAAACCCATGTGTCTCATTAGACCTTTTTTTCTTCTAGCTAAGGTGGTCCAAACACCACAATTTCTACACTTAGCATTTCTCACTAATTTGCATGAAAATCTCACTTAAATCTTCAATTTCTTGGGTGTTTTGGTAGCTCTAAACCCCAATTTGCATGAAAATCTATCATTTGGAATGGTAGCTCTCATGATTTGTATAATCTATAATGAGAGTGAGAGGACCCAATTGAGGCTATAATGCAATGTTTGTGAAGCAATGAAATGATGATGGGTTACATTTGGGGGTGTCTGTGCCTTTTGTTGGACCACAACATCAAGTGTTAATGGAGGATGGTGGATACCTCATCATTATAAATAAATATATATACAAATAAAAGAGAAACACCTTTCTTTGCACAACTCAAAGAGAACAAAACCACTCCCATATAACACCATAAAGAAAAAAATGTGTGACCATTTGGGAAGATATTATATTTTGATGCCCACTTTCACCTTTTTTTTTTTTTTTTTTAATTTTACCCATCAAGATCCATGTCATGCCCATCAAACAACACCTAATACTAGTTATAATTTTTATGCCAACAACATTTCAATACCTTAAAATATAAAGAATTGAAGATGATATGTTTTCATTGGACCATCAAAATGCAATTTTTAGTATATGCAAAGTAGAAAAAAGAAAGAGAACAAAAACAGACATTTTAAGCATTTCCTAGAAATATCTCTACAGTGAACAGTCATTTCTCAAAATCTCCTCAAAACTAGTTTTGGATTTGTACTTGCAAAGCAAGAAAAGTTAAACCAATGAAGTCATGTTTTGGAAAACCAAAAAGGATCTGTGAAGCCTTTGTTTGTTTGAGTACTGTCACATTTTCTAAGAAATAGAAAGCAAAATCCTCTAAAAAGCTAAACTTTCCATACATCACATATTCTTCTTAATTCTCATCAAACTATATATGACTTGTCAAAATGGATATATAAAAAAGTGTCAAGAACTGCAATATCCTCAGAATTCAGATTCCATTCTCCAGCTATCTCTATATGTATACATTTTTTTTCTTTTCAAAATTTTCTTGCTATCATGTGTGATGACTCAGCCCAAGTGAGTGAGTACCTTACCAACACACACAACAGGTCATTGGTTTTTCTCACACATCTCTTTCCACACCATTTTCAGGCTTGTGAGGCAAAAAGCTAAACTGTAATGATAATATAAAACAAGGCCAGCCATTTCTTTACTGTTCAGTGCCCCACTCTTCCTCTTCCTCTTCCTCAGCCATGCTAGCTTCCTCCACATTAATTTAAAGTGACCCTTTTTGTTCAATTGCATTGTCTTGACCATTCCCTGAAACCATCATGCATTGTAAAACCATGGCTCTGGCTGGTGCAATACTGTTTGTGCTGCTTCAGCTATGCTTTTCCATGGAGGTTGAGCCTTCTTCTTCTTCTGCTGCTGCTCATCACCATCCTGATAAAATCTTTGTGCTTCCTGGACAACCCCATGTGGGGTTTCAGCAATTTTCTGGTTATGTTTCTGTGGGTGACAAGAAGAAGCATAGAGCCCTTTTCTACTACTTTGTTGAGGCAGAGATGGATCCAGCTTCCAAGCCTTTGGTTCTCTGGTTGAATGGAGGTGAGTGGGTTAACCAAGAACATCAAGAAAGTGTTTTGAGGAGTTTTAATTAGTATGTGTTTGTTGTAGGGCCTGGCTGTTCTTCTCTTGGAGTAGGGGCTTTCTCTGAGAATGGACCTTTTAGACCTGATGGAAAGGCTCTCATTAGGAATGAGTATAGCTGGAATAGAGGTACTTTCATTTCCCTTCAATGATGCACCACACAAGGTTGATGAAAATTGGGCTCACAGACATATTTGCTTAATCTTTTTGACACTGCAGAAGCAAACATGCTGTATTTGGAAACACCAGTAGGAGTTGGGTTTTCTTACTCTTATTCTAATGCCTCCTCCTATGAGACAATGGATGATGCAAAAACAGGTGTGCCCATTACACCATAAACTTTGAAAATGCTACTGATAAAACATGTAACATAAAAGATTGATGTTTCTTGGATTTGAAGATAGATTTCATAATTTGAGTTTAGAAACTTCTAAAGCTGTTTTGGTTTTGCTTTGGTCTCTTAAGCCAGGGACAATCTTGTATTCTTGCTACGCTGGTATAACAAGTTTCCACAATATAGGCACAGAGACTTGTTTATAACAGGAGAAAGCTATGCAGGTATTTCTTATCACCACATCAATTCCCATTTCTAGACCTTTTAAGTACTCTAACTAAGATTTATCTTCCTAACATTTTCTCACCTGTACAGGTCACTATATTCCTCAACTTGCGAACCTTATGGTTCAACTTAATGAAAAAAAGAAGCTATTCAACTTGAAAGGAATTGCTGTGAGTGATAATATTGCATTTAGAAATTGAACAATCTTATGTGATTAGTTCACTTTGATCAACTGATATATTGTTCATTGCATTGCAGTTGGGGAATCCGGTTTTAGAATATGCCACTGACCTGAATTCAAGAGCTGAGTTCTTCTGGTCTCATGGGTTAATATCAGATTCAACATACCAAATGTTCACTTCTTCTTGCAACTACTCTCGGTATGTGAGTGAGTACTATAGAGGGTCGGTTTCATCTGTTTGTTCAAGGGTGATGAACCAAGTTAGCAGCGAAACAAGTAGATTTGTGGACAAATATGATGTTACTCTTGATGTTTGTATTTCTTCAGTGCTCTCACAATCCAAGGCTTTATATCCTCAGGTAATTAAAGTCACCTGACTTAACTAGTCTTAGTATCTAATGTTGCAAGAACAAAAAGTTGTCTCATTTGTTTTGACTCATAATGCTTTAACTTGTGTGTATATGGCAGCAAGTGACTGAGAGGGTAGATGTGTGTGTGGAAGATAAAACTGTGAACTACTTAAACCGTAAAGATGTACAGAAGGCTCTTCATGCCAGGCTGGTTGGAACCCGAACATGGGCCGTTTGCAGCGAGTAATTTTCCTATACTTGAAATATTTAAGCACAAAAATAAGCTAAAAAGCATGATGCAAGCTCACATATTAGCATCATATAGGACAGTTTTGTTGCAATCCTAACCATTACAAGGATGATGCAAGTTTTCAATGCCTTAACTATCTTACTTTGATGATCACAGAATTCTGGATTATGAGCTGTTAAATCTTGAGATACCGACCATCTCCATCGTTGGATCACTTGTGAAAGCAGGAATTCCAGTACTAGTTTACAGGTACAGCAAAACATGCAAAAAGTTGTCATTTTTTTCATTAACATTATATCAGAACTAGTTTGTAACATACATGTTTTTCAGTGGAGATCAAGATTCTGTGATCCCATTGACCGGGAGCCGAACCCTTGTCCATAAATTGGCAAAGGAGTTAGGACTCAAAACAACTGTTCCTTATAGAGCTTGGTTGGAAGGAAAGCAGGTACTTAAAACCATCAACTTAAAAAAATAGCATGCATGTGTTTTGTATCAGAAGATAGCTACTTACTTGATATGGGTGTGGTCAGGTTGGTGGATGGACTCAAGTTTATGGTAACATCCTCTCATTTGCTACCATAAGAGGTGCTTCTCATGAAGCTCCTTTCTCACAGCCAGAGAGGTCACTCATGCTCTTCAAGTCATTCCTGCAAAACAGGCCTCTACCAGAAGCAATCTAATGTATTGATCAAATATGCAACACAGAAAATGAAAGTGCAAGTTTTTTTTTTTTTTTTTTTTTTCTGGTTTGCTAATGTACTGGGTTTTGCACAACTGTATTATGCAGAGAGATTAAAGAGTGTATTATACAGTTGAAACCAAAAGCTAATACAATTTGAGAAATTTATTGAAGTTGCCATAAATGTAACATGTTATGCTCTACAGATGAATACAAGAGAGTGATTAAAAATGGAGATAAATTAATTAGAATCACAAGTAAAGTAACATGTCATGTGAAACAAAATATTATATATATAAGCAATGGCATGGTCCCACATCCTTGAGCTGACCAACAACACTGTGATTGCCAAAATTGAGCTGACCAACAACACTTCCACTGCCGGACAAAACCACCAGCCTGAGAGACTGAGCCAAGAAAACGAACACCAAACACAACACTTCACTTTTCTTTGTAGCTGCTAATTTGCAGTTGGGTCCAATCCAATCTTCATTTTTTTGCGGGAAATCTATATCCTTTTTCTTCAAAAACCAACAACCGTTTCCTCAAAATCGTCCATTTTTTGCTCTCTCACACGCATACGCACTAATTTGACTCAGAGTAGTGTGCACACACCAATAAAGAGAGACATAAAACAAGAAAAAAGCAAGCAAGCAAAAATGTCCCAAGATCAGCAAAAGGAAGACCCTTCTTCTTCTTCAGCAGTCATCACCTCTGCCAACTTCCAGGTAATGAATTAAACGAAACCCTTAAATTATGATTGATTTCTGGATCTGGGTTTTGATTCGTTTTTCATTGCCATAAGTACTTACCTGCATTTGCATAGCGTTTCTGGTAATTTACTGATTTCTTTCTTTGCAGGACAAAGAAGCAAACAGAGTGGAGACCGGTGGATCTGGAGAACCTGAGACCCCATTACCCTTCACAGTCACTTCCCGGGTCAGTTAAGAGAGTGAGAGAGTGAAAGTTATGATTTTGATGAATTTTAGCATCTGGGTCATTATGTTTGGTGGGTGATGGGTCAGTTAAGAGAGAGAGAGAGAGAGAGAGAGAGAGAGAGAGAGAGAGAGTTATAATTTTGATGAATTTTAGCATCTGGGTCATGATGTTTGGTGGGTGATGAACTGGTGATGATTTTGCAGGTGCTGTATATGTTGGGAGATATAACAGCAGGGCCAGCTTACAGGTTCACCCAATGGTTGGAATCTGTTCGTAAACGCAGTGCCCAATACCGCTCCTCCGGCTTCCCGAACCGCCCTCTTAGAGTCACCAGTATGCCATTGTGCCTAAGGTCTGCTTATTTACAACCATTGTACTATTCTAATCCAAATGCATAGATTTGTTGTTTCTCAGCCTTGAAACCAACTGGTTTAGTGTAGATTTGTAATGAGTGATGCTTTTAAGTTGGATAGATGTTTTGGACTTGTTGAAGTTTAACTTGTTATTACACTGCTTACTGAATTATTGGTGATGTCACTGTTGAAATTTAAGCAAAAAGAATTGAGTAATGAGTTTCAGCTGTGGCTAGAAGAAAAAGATCATGGTTAAATGTGAGTTAATTTTCTTAAAGAAGTTTCTGTATGGCATTACTAGCACCAATGTATGTCTGCTTGCTACATTTATGCTATTTGGGTATAAATAACTCTTCGTTTCCGTACAGTTATTGTTGAATTTATTTTATTGATGTGAAATAACTTGTGAATACTTGTGATAACTTGTTAATAACTAGTACAAGAGATACTCATTTATATTGGAGATTAATACTAGAAATAGGAAATAAGCTAGACTAGAATATTAAACTAAACTTTCCTAATTTAACTAACTTTCTTAATTCTACTAACTTTAGAATTGAATCTTCACAGTTATAAACTGAGGTGATTTAGTTTTCAAGGAAGACACATGATGTGTTATATCTGTAGAACTATTATGTGCATTGGAATGTGGTGATGCCTTTTTATTATTAATTGCATTGTACTTGATACAAATTTACCATCTTGATTGGTATTCAGTGCAGGAGAGCTAACTGTTGATCAACAGAGTTCCTCGCCTCCTGAGCAAGGTACAGAAATCAGTCTGTGGGAAAAACTTGGTAAAGCAGGTATGCTGGATGTTGAATCAAGCTCTTTCTCTTGGGACAAGCTTGCTTCACTTCACCACACTGAGCATAGTAGCAGCACTGACCATTCTGAGGATGAGATGAATAAAGCACTTGAGGTATGTGTTTGATTTTTGCTACAGTAAATGGAATAACATGCGTCTTTTTCTGCATTGTCTGGAATTCAGGTCTTGTTGAATTAATTAACAAACAACGGGAACCTTTTTTCTATCGTTTTTCTTGCAAATTTGTTCTTTGGGTCCCCTAATACTCTGTCATGTCCTGAACACCGTATATGGGTTGTGTAGCTCTATCTAATACGACTGAGGTTATGCATGACAGAACAGAACTTTTAATTTCTGTAAATATTTCATTCTTATAGGTATTGTCATGTTTCTGTTGTCATTTTCTTTTTAGCTCTCGAGCTTATTTTCCTATATCTCTTTTTACCTATGCCTCAATTTTTCTTCGGTTGTGCTTTTACAGGTGACAGTGAATTCTGGAGGAGTTGTCTTCTTTGCCTTATTCAACTTGCCTTGGTGTGATGATGCTTCTCCAAAGGAGGCAGCTGCTGTTATAAAGATATCATCTTCAAGGATGGCCACACAATCAGAACGTCTTGGCTATGAGTTTGCAAAGTGTCTAGGAGTCCGAACTCCACAGGTTGCTACTTTTTTCTCTTGAAGATTGTAATTCATACAATGTCATCCTTATCTGGTAATTTCAGTTGTATTTTTTTTGCTCTCTCTTTTTCTCTTTGTTTTTCTGATTATTTGGGAACATTGCAGGCAAGAGTGGTTCATAGTTTTAGCCCAGAGTGGTTAGATATCAAGGAAGCTGCAGAGAAAGCAAGAGATGCAGCAAATTCAGAAGGAGATGAAGTTGGTGAAATGACATGTTCTGAACTTTTAGAAGCTCTTGAACTAAGTCGATGCCTTTTTGTGATGAGGTGAAAAAAAAAACTCTTATTGCCATTGTCAATGTCAATGGAGTGCTATAACGTGGAATCATAGAATGTTTTGCCTCCCTTGCCTTTTGTCATGTCTTATCAAATGCATTTGAAGGAGACTAGTTTGTTAACATCTAGCATTTTATTTGATTACCTTTATTCAGTCAGTTGGATTGGATGATTGGGGTCAATTACTGTGTTGATAAATACTAGGTCTGCATAGCACAAATGATTTGTTAATATGCTCAAGTTATATACTAGTGAAATAACATCCACCCTAGTCGAAAGGAAATATCAAATCCTGTCAAATGAAAAGCATCATAAACTGCTTCTTTGCATGGTTACTGGACTGTCGAGTTGGTTTACTGAAAATTGTGAAATTCATTTTCGTTTCTTCTTTTTTACAGTTATGTACATGGATCTCCTTTGTTACAAAGCTCGGCTGCCTTTGAACCGCAAGAATGTGCAGAAAAAACAGCAGCAGCTCTTGGCAGGGTCTTGATGCTGGACCTTCTCATCAGAAACGAAGATAGGCTCCCTTGTCGTCATCTCAGATGGCGGGGTAATCCTGCAAACTTATTGTTGGCAGAAAAACTACCATCTGAAAATATAGATGCAATGGAGGAAGTTTATGATTCGGTTATCAAGCGTTACAGACCAAGAGTGATTAGAGCTCTTCAGAAAGAAAGAAGGGCAACTTCAGTAGATTATAGGTTGAACCCTTCGAGCCCAGATTTGATGTCACAGAGCTCTGATCTTTCAGATGTCTTGGAGTCGCCAGAATCTAGTAACATGAGCCTTCAAAGTGAAACATCCTTAGACTCAACATATTCTGATTTTCATGTTGTGGCAATTGATTCTTGTGTTCCTCGCCGACCTCCTGCAGGAAAACGTGCTAATGACCAAGCAATATATCCAAAGTTGGTAGAGTTGCTTCTCAATAGTACCAAGTTCTCCTCCAATCTGTTATACGATATAACAGCTGGAAAATTAGGATCTCCTCCACCTGAAGATACTGACTCTACAGCTGACATACAATTAACTGAAATGATCTCAGTTGCTCTTGAGTTTCGTAGTGGCTTCCGCGCAGCCCTTAGGAATCTGCAGGGATTCCATATATTCCTACTCACGCTTCACCAAAAACTGGATAACCTGTTACGTGCATTTTCGAATATTATTAACAAATCATCCTCTGGGGATTCTGACAAAGAGGATCTGACAATTCCAGATTCATCGTTACAGGGTACGGGAGGTGTCTATAATAGTCCTTCCCTAACAACTAAGGAACGATTTATTAATGAGAACCAGCCAGACTTCAGTGATTCAGAGTCCCAAAGAACAGCATCTAAGCCATCATCTTCAGGAAATAAAGAAAGCCCAGATTCTAGTTCTCCCATGTCGAGGGAAGGTTGGCACGGGAAGTTCTATAAAGGGAGCGGGGAGCCCCTTCGTAGCCTGCGCTTGACAACAAAGCTCCGTGACTTTCACAAATATGCCAAGGTTAGTAATATTCTTAGTCTGTTAAAGTAAGATGTTAAATAAGAGGAAACAAAAGCCACCGGTGATGATGGCGAATGTTTGATGTAACAAAGATTCTTAGAATTGAGAATTAGTGGTTTGGGCTAAAACTAATTTATCAAACTAATTTTTTATTGTCAATTCTCTTGAGGTGGCAATGGGGGTATTATAAACATGCTTTTTAAAATTGTGCGGCATGTTGAGATGGACTTGCTTTTCTGAACGGTCAGTGATGACAGGATAATCTGTTACATGTCCTTTTCAGGAGATTCTCTCTTCATTGTTGATTATGTCGCATATTCTATGCTTCTTCTTTTTATTGCTAATCAACTTTCTTTCTTGACATTTTTAGTTTGTTGGTACAATTATTGTGCACAGGTTGATGCTGAGTTGAGTAAAGAATTAGAACAGTGGAATGAAATGCTGAGAAATGACGCTGTTAAACTTTGCCAAGAAAACAACTTTAATTCAGGTTTTTTTGAAGGTAGTGATAATCATAGCGTGGTTGATGCTTATGAATTGAAGGTAAGGCCAAAATGCAACTGTAGTTTCTTCTCTCT
>JAYMSZ010003824.1:0-10145 GCA_036897665.1 Pelargonium citronellum | reverse complement strand
TATATTATTATCTTTAATATAAATATTTTTAATTATTATACTTACCCGTGCATCGCACGGGCTCTCTAACTAGTTGTATAATTATTTATAAAAAAAAATTGTTGTGAAAATGGTAATTTGAAGACCCATGCCCAAAGATGGAGTTGAAGTTGTGAAAGCCGTAGGCTTTGGATTTGGGTAAGAAATATTCTTATGGTCATCAAATTTGCTTATTCCAAGTCTCACCTTTAATTTTAGCTAACCTAACACGTCTCTATGAATCATAAACTCTTTTGACTATTCTTATTCCTAAGTGGTTAATGTGGCCACAAATATGAAACATTTTAAGTCCACCACGTCACACCTATCCTATGGATTAGGTTACAATATTATTTTGGATTTCAACCATCCAAATTCCAAATATTAATATTAGCTTGTCTTAACCATATATAATTGAAAACAAAATGGGAGATTGATTCTTTGAAACCAAACTAAAATGAATTAGCAAACTCTACAATACAAACAACGAGTTTCAATCTTGGAGTTACTTATTCAAACGTTATTCATTTTGAAGAAAAAAGAGTTTCAATAGAGATGACGTACATAAGACTCAATCAATGGAGTTTGGAATCACAGGTGGGTTGATGATGAGTCTCTCATCGTTGTTGTCAAGTTGATGCATGCAATTTGGTTGAAGGCGAGATGCTTAGTACAGAATCCTACTGATGGGCCTGTTCGAGACGATCCGATCAACCTTTGTGCTATGGTAAATTAAAGTATTGCCGGAATTGACAAGCAGAGTGAGTTGGACAACCAGGTTTGGTGGGTTTAGCTTCCTCGAGGTCGACTCAAATTAAATGTGGATGAAGCCTATTTTTCATTTGAGAATAAAAGAGAAGTCGGTTGGGTTGTTCGAGATTTTTTGGGCAAAGACTAGGGTGGCGGCCGATATTGTGTGGTTGATCATGGAAATTTCATTAAGTAGAGACCCTCGCCATTCGGGACGCACTCGACTGGTTATATGCTCGCGGTTGGGGTTGAGTCTTGGTAGAGGCTAACTCGATGCTGGTTGTTGAAGCTTTGCATGCAGAATGAGAAGTTTCCATTGCCTCAAGTCTGATCATTTGGGATATCTTTACTTTATATGTCTTCGATTTTCTCACCAAATTTATCACGTTGGTAAGACATATTTCATTTAATATACTATATTTTTTTCCGTAAAAAAAGAAGAATATGAAAGATATTTTAATAATGTTATACAATATGATATTTTGCATAGACATAAAAGACTTTTTTAATTTTTATTTTGAAATTGAAATTGGAAAACCTAAAGTTACACGGGACCTTGCGGCACGGTATTATATTTGTAGAGCGAGAAAGAAACAAGAAAGAAAGGAGTCTTCTTTTTTTAAAGAGAGAGAAAACGTAGAGCACAACACAAAACACACAGCCGAAATAAGATATTTTGGTGTCCGCTCTCTTCTCTACTAAGTCTAACTTGGTTTTGGGCTTTTGCTTGCTTTATCATATTTTTAGGGTTTTCTCTTGGATCTCTCGATTTTGCTGCTTTGCTCTCTTCTCTACAGGTTCCTCTTCTTCTCTCTATTTCCTCTGCACATCTACTATTGACTCTTCACTGCATGTTGTTTTTTCAGTTTTTTTCTTTCTTTCTTTTTTGCTCTGCTGCTTCTGGGTTTTGTTATGGTTTTAGATCTCATGTTGCCGCAACACACTCGGACGGATACAGTTTAAATATTGATTGAACCTATTTATGACCGACCGACTATATACGATGCATGTAGATTTTGGTTGCAGTCTGTTCTAGATCTAAGGTAGGAGATGATGAACAGTAAAAATAGGTAATGGGCTTGAACCTTAAGATATGAGACCTTGGTGGGCTTTTGATAAATTTTAATTTGCTATGGGCCACTGGGCCTATTTAAAGTTAAAAGAAATAAAAAATAAATATTATTTTTACAATGTATTAGTGGTGGGACCTACTTTTAGAGAGTTGTATAGTTGATTCATAAGTCCAACATCGCTTGAAGATAGAAGCAAAGTGATGAGCCTTGCCTATAAATAGATAAAACTTTGCAATTTTTCAGTTTTTTTTCTTTCTTTTTTGCTTTGCTGCTTCTGGGTTTTGTTATTTGATTCAGATGCCGCATTTTTGTCCTGTAAAGTTTGATTTTTGACATATGGGTATCGTAGATCACAGCTTGTTGTGTGCTATTTGGGTTTACAGGGAAGAGAAAGTTTTAGGATTTGTTTTGGTAGGTTTGGGTTGGTGGACTGGTCAGATTTTGTTGTTGGTGTTGTTCCAATGGTTTTTGTTTCTTCTGATTTACTTCGTTTTTATGTTTTGATGTTGTTGATACTGGGTTTTGATCTGTGATTTTGTTTTGTTTTGTTTATTTTTTGGTACAGGTAATTTATTTGAGGAACTAGTTGGATTGGAGTTGAATCTTTATTGAGGGTTTTAAATTTTGGTGTTGTATTAAGGATTTCTGGAAACTGTGTGAGGCTAGTTTAGCTTGACTATGCGAACTTCGTGGGCGGATTTAGCTGCAAATTCTGCATCTGAGAATGCAGCTGCTGGTTCTGTAGCCAACAACGGGGTTGCTGGTGCACCTCCTGCTTCTGCTCGATCGGCATATGTTCCACCTCATCTTCGTAACCGACCACCTTCATCAGCCCCACCTGCCCTTGCCCCTGCCCCCGCTCAAGGTGGTCCAGCTTCTGGTGCTGATCGCCTCGGGAATGCTGTGCCTCGCTGGAGTGGTCCAAGGAATGACTATGCTAGCCGTTCCAACTCTGGTTCTGGGTATGGTGGTGGTGGCCGTACAGGTGGATGGGGTGGTAGAGGTGGTGGCTGGGATCGCAGAGAGCATGAAGTGAATCCCTTTGGAGATGATGACGAGAAAGAGGAGACGTTTAATGAACAAGAGAATACTGGTATTAATTTTGATGCATATGAAGATATTCCAGTGGAGACAAGTGGGGATAACGTTCCACCACCAGTAAATACATTTGCGGAAATTGACTTGGGTGAAGCCCTCAATCACAATATAAGGAGGTGCAAGTATGTGAAGCCAACACCTGTGCAGAGGCACGCCATCCCCATCTCCCTTGGAGGGCGGGATCTGATGGCATGTGCCCAAACTGGGTCTGGCAAGACTGCTGCCTTTTGCTTCCCAATCATCAGTGGAATTATGAAGGGGCAACCAGTACAAAGACCTCCGCGCGGAGCTCGGACAGTGTTTCCACTTGCTCTTATACTCTCCCCTACTAGGGAGCTTTCATGCCAGGTGAGTTTCTATACTTTTTTCCTCATCGATATGAATCTTGTGAACTGTTAACGCCACTAAATTTTAATTTTGTAATTATGTTCACAGATTCACGAGGAAGCTAAGAAGTTCTCTTATCAAACTGGAGTCAGAGTTGTTGTTGCTTATGGGGGAGCTCCTATTAATCAACAGGTTTTTATTAATTTTATTTAATCTGGTTTTCATTAGCTGTGACCCGATTTAGTGTTACTGTACTCACATTTTAGTTTCCTTTGTGTGATGTTTATGGTGTATACAAGCAAAAAAGTTCATGAATATGGACTTGCCCCTTCAGCAGTTCTTATATTTTCCTTTTGTTTTATGTTGACAGAAGATTGATGCTTGTGCATTGTTTATATAAATATTAACATTGTTGAATTTGAATGAATGTGTATTTGGTTTTCTTCTTGGGCATTGCCTTCAACTCTTCTGGAGTTTTTTTTTTCAATCATTCACCTTCTAAGTAAGTTGAAGTGTTTGAAGAATGGGGGTGATGTATATGACCCATTATAGGAAAAGGATACCAGTAACTAATAAATTTAACGAGCTTCTCCAAAAAGAGAGGAATGGAAAAATCAAAAGCAGAAATAGCAGTGGTCTCCTAAGTCCTATATATGATGAAACTACTTTTATGAAATTTTTGTTCATTATACATTTATTGATGGAAGTGGGTCCATAACATTTGATCATTGAGTTATTGTTTTTAAGCAGACACACTTATTTGTTTTCTGTATACTCCCATCACTTGTTTGAATCTGTATTTGTTTTTATCCTTCTAATGTGTTCTCTTTTTTGGAGATCATAATGTTGTGAGTTATGTCCCAGGGTCCATGTAGCTGCACTAGCTTTATGTCAGCAAATGATTGTGAATTGCATAAGAAATTTACCTTGTCATTTTATGATATCTTTGAAACTAAGAATTAGATTATATGTTTACATTGGTGTCTGCTGGTACTAATCTATTACTGCTTTCCAGGGACATTGATCAAAATATTGTGGAGATAGGAGTTTTGGATATCGTCCTCTTGTTTTTAGGATTACAAACAAGTGATTCTAATGCTGTCTATTGCTAGTAATTAAACCAATTGAGACTCCTTGAAAGTTTTAAAATTACCTATTCTCTTGTCCATTATCACTATACTCAGGATCCTCCTTATGATACTTGTGACATCTCTTTTATTTTCTTTTAGAATGTTCTAAATGGGACCCTTTGGGTAATCTAAATAGATTTCAAAGATGGATACTATCTTGAGAACTTGAAATGCTGAGATATACCATTTTGTTCTTTGTGTTCCGATATTCAGTTGGTCTTACAGGCAAGCAGAAGTTGTATGACATAGATTCATCTGTAGATATTTTCAAGTATTCCTTGTTAAGACCTGTTAAGAAAGATGATTACGAGTTATTAATATTTGAAGAACAGGAGCTGGTTACTTTTATTTTCATGGTCTAACATATGTTCTTTGTTGCACCATGTTGCATTTAGTGCATTAGGTTTTGTTTAAGCACCCACTAGGTTGCCTCCTGTTTGCCTCTCTTACAATTTTAAACAGGGTTTTCTGTCTTGTTTGTTTTCTTACTGAGATTTTGTTTTGTCAGCTGCGGGAATTAGAAAGAGGTGTTGATATTCTTGTGGCAACTCCTGGAAGATTGGTTGATCTGCTTGAGAGGGCTAGGGTTTCATTGCAAATGATCAGGTATTTAGCTCTAGACGAGGCAGATCGAATGCTGGACATGGGTTTTGAGCCTCAAATTAGGAAAATCGTGGAGCAGATGGACATGCCTCAACGAGGTGCAAGACAGACAATGCTGTTCAGTGCTACCTTTCCAAAAGAGATTCAGGTTCTCTCTTAGCGTTTCTTTGTTTCAATTACTTGTTCACACCTGGCTTGAATTTGGAGAGTTTTCTCTACTCTTAGAAGCTCTTTGATTTGTATTTTTACCTTGGCATCTAGAATTACAGGAAGCACATTTAATTTTCTATTTAATGCAAATTGCTGTAAATTTGCATCATATCCATGCAAATTATACTGATGTATACTTCTGCAGTAGTGTTGAATATTCCTCGTCTCTTGATGAGTCTTGAACAGGAATTCAAGACGTGCGTGTTTTGCTCACTGCGGCAATTAAGACAGCTTTGTTGATGATTTTTGCTCATAATTGTTTTTGAACATCCATATGTGACTTTTGGTTGATATGCAGAGATTGGCATCCGATTTTCTTTCAAACTACATTTTCCTGGCTGTTGGAAGAGTGGGTTCAAGTACTGATTTAATTGTCCAAAGAGTTGAATTTGTTCAAGAATCTGACAAACGAAGTCATCTGATGGACCTTCTTCATGCACAGAGGGCAAATGGTGTTCAGGGCAAGGTACTATTGGAAACATTCCCTTATTTTTTTTCTTTGTTTGCGGGACATGGTGAGCTTACCATGATTGAGTAGAACTAGTCAAATGAGTGTGTGCTTGAAATGTCCAAGCTTCAATTTACTGCTTTTAACTGTTGCTATCATATGTTTTCACTATGCAGCAAGCATTGACTTTAGTTTTTGTGGAGACAAAGAAAGGAGCTGATTCTTTGGAACATTGGTTATGCCTGAATGGTTTTCCTGCTACCACCATTCACGGTGATAGATCACAACAGGTAAATATGCTTTTACTATTCAATGTTTTTGAGTTTGATTGTATGCCTAAGATTTTGGGAATTTGTACTTCCTATTCTCTCTTGCTAGGATATTTTTATTTATTTCTTGTAGTATGAGGAGTCTTAGATATGTAAGATATTGATACCATCTTATGTTTTCCTAGTTGTGAGGGATGGCTGCCTCAGTGCCTTATATTACTCGAGTTCTGTAATTTATTCTCAGTGATTTAGCTTTAAATGGGTTGAAATAATTTGTTCTACTGTTTCTATCATGATTTTTTTTACACATTAGACATAATAAACACTTGTGATCCTCGTTATGAAATTTACCTATACCTTGAGGATAGAAGTGTCATAGTTCGCTTGTAGGTGGTTTCAGATTGTGTAGATACATGATTCGTGCCGTTTTACATCTCTCAATTCCTTATGGGGTTTGAGCATTTCTTTGTTTACATGTTTTCAGGAAAGAGAATACGCATTGAGGTCATTTAAGAGTGGTAACACTCCAATTTTGGTTGCAACTGATGTGGCGGCGCGTGGTCTTGACATTCCCCATGTTGCACATGTAGTGAATTTTGATCTTCCGAATGATATCGATGATTATGTTCATCGAATTGGACGGACAGGGCGAGCTGGGAAAAGTGGTCTCGCTACTGCCTTCTTCAATGAGAACAATTCGTCGATGGCTAGGTCATTAGCTGAACTAATGCAAGAATCAAATCAAGAAGTTCCTGCTTGGCTATCACGGTATGCAGCTCGGTCTTCTTATGGAGGAAAGAACCGCCGTTCTGGAGGAGGGCGATTTGGTGGACGTGACTATCGTCGGGACAGCAATTTCAACAAGGGTGGTTCTGATTACTATAGTGGTGGTGGCAGTAGCGGTGGATATGGTGCAAGCGGAGGTTACGGTGGGGGAGGGTACGGGGGTGCGGGGGTTACAAGGGCATGGGACTAACTCCAGGCTGTCATAGTCCGTCAAGTTAGGTAATGGTTGCAGACAATTCCCTTGTTTGAGAGGGTTATATTTTGTTTTTTGTTCATTTTGTTAGCTTTTGAAGCCACCATTGTTTTATACTGGTAGAAGTGTTGATTATATACTGTCATGAGGGGAGGGGAGGGGAGTTAGGTATGTTTGGCACAATAGTGGTTGTTGTGATGTTGGTAGGTTACTAACATGTTAGGGATACTTGCCTTGTTTTCCCTTTTGCCCCTCTTTTTGACTGATTTTACTTTGGTGCGTGGGTGATGATGGGTTGTAGAATATGTATTTGGGAGAGGGAGAGGTTTTCTTTTTGGCTCCACATATCTATGTTTTCTCATAGTTGCATGTTCTTTTCAACCCGTGGAGGGTGTGCTCCTGCCATTTGGTTCGGGTTCCCACCTCCTTTCTGAATCTTTGAGCCTTTTGTAATATTTTGGTGGTGACTGAAATAAATGCAAAGCTCTATTTGAAAAAATGGAACTGTTTGTTACAATACACAAATGATCGTAATATTTGCCGAAATGAATTCACTTGAGTGGTGAATTATTAATAGACCGATTCATTCCTGCATGGTATGTGTACACGAAAATGCTTGTTTGAATAGTTGGTGTGCCAAATTGCCATGAGTGCATTATGTTTTGGGACCCTGAGCTACATAATGGTTGGCAGGAAGCATTGAATGATCATGGATGCATTATGGTACCCAATTCTCCTTTTGAGCCCACCAATGGATTTTTATACATGTTATGCTTGTAAAGTTTTGACTTGGATTTTTCGCGTGCGTGTTTGTCATGAAAATGTGCCTGTTGTCCAAACCGATATGCATAACTTGAACATACATGCGGGTTAGTTGTAACTCTAGTTTGTGTGTTTAAGAGTTGAGAATGGGTCCAATTCCTATGACCAATAGAAGATGAAACTTGAGTGAGTAGTTGAAATGTTGAATGAAGACGGCACCTTTTGTCACCAAATCAGCTTAAGCTCTTTTTTTTATTGTTTTGTTTTATTTAAATGAAATTTATGGTTTGTGGATTGTGACAGTATAAATGAGTTGACCAAACAAGAAATGTATGATTTGTCGTATGGTTGATGCTATTGCTTGATTAGTTGAGTTGAGTTGATTTGCATCTGCTGGCCATGATATGATTAGTCAAATTGTTTAGTTAGAGTTGAGAGTTGAAGTTTCCTTATCATTCCATCATCATTTCCATATAATGTTGATTACATGGAAACAAAAAGTGGTCATTTCATTAACCGACTCTAAATTATTCGTAAATGTTAAGTCTTTGTTTGTTCTCCAACTAATAATAATAGTAAAAATAATATCAAATGGATTCATTTTTTTTTATATTTAAGCTAATAAAATGGTTTTATTCTTCCTCGAGCCCATCCTTTGTAAATGCTCAGCACAAGAAGGATTCCTCACATATCTTTAATACTTGGTCTCCACAAGAGACCTCCGAGCTCTAGGCCTCACAAGATCACCTTTAAAGCTTTTTGTCTCATCGAGTTACCATTAAGCTTCTTGTCTCACTATGTCACATTCAAGGATCTCCGTGTTATCGAGCCACCATCATGACATCTCTCTCTACTTGAACGCTAAGACACTATCCAAATCATTAGAGACTCTGACAGACTCTACTCTTTCTCTCAATGCTTGAAGGACATTCGAGAGCTCTAAAATTTAACTGACGGTCATGGTCGGCACTCTCGAAAGAGTAGAACTCCAACACCCAAAATTGATCTCACATCGTTAACAACCAATCACACGAAGACATATGATAGAAATGATTTAAAGTATAAATACCCATATTCTTGGTAAGAGGATACGATCTTACAATTTACACAAAGATTTGCTCTTCCTAAAATTCTTTCTAAAGGTGTTCTCACGAGGAGTGATTCAGAGTCTCCAAGAATAAATTCTTACCCTCACACCCGATGTCTGAGGTGAATTTTTAGAACACACTCGGGTCTTTTGCTAACGGTGTGCTACCCGCGTCCAAGCTCTAGACACTCGGGAGTAAGGTCTCAAACCACTATCTCCACCCCCAAGGATTTGAGCCTTTAGGTTCATCTCCACAACTCTAGAATTAGATCAATTATAAGACAATCCCTCTAACACGTGAAACAACTCTAGTATGCTCATTTATGTCAAAAGTGACAAATCATAAAGTAATACTCATAAACTCATAATGAAAATA
The DNA here is from genome assembly GCA_036897665.1 of Pelargonium citronellum. NCBI lineage: Eukaryota > Viridiplantae > Streptophyta > Magnoliopsida > Geraniales > Geraniaceae > Pelargonium > Pelargonium citronellum. Next base: position 1,015 of record JAYMSZ010003824.1, on the reverse strand, counting down.
ACAATTTCTAAACGAAAGGGACAAAATAAAATTTTAAATCAGTGAAATTGACGAAATCTTCACCGGAATAGAAATAAAATATAAAAACATCATAATAACTAAAGTAAAATTTAAATCAAAATAAAATGAAAAATATCATTTCAACCGTAGTAAACACAATCTCACAAACTACCATAGGATGGTGAAGACCAAACTAACGAGACCAAACACAAGTGAAACAAATTTTAGTGGAGCCAATTGTAAAAATAGTAACAATAGTAAGAACGAAATCAATAATAATCAACATGGTTTAAGAGATAAGAAAACAAGGATAAAGAAAATGATAAGATTTTTTTCTTTTTCAGTCTATATTTTTTAGCGGGTTTTTACACTCGCGGTTGACACTTTTAAGCCGTTTTACTACACCCACACTAACCCCATTCAAGATTTGTTCACAGTTAAAACCTTCACCTCTCCCATGGGTGTGTTGAGCGGAAATCGAATGCAAACGCTCTTCCTACTCACGTAGTCTGTATTGCCAACTGCAACACTAATATTGAGTAATGATAAAATTTGTTTATTATTATTATTATTATTAAAAAATGTCATTACTTAGACATCAATAAATAGAGTGTAATGGTTTCTGGTAAACATGTAAATCTTAGGTTGTTGTGTTGGGGTGTTGGCTCTTAAAAGCTTTGGAATAGTGAAGTTAGATGTGTCCAAACCAGTCAAAAGAAATATCTTGTACAATAAATGAATTAGTTTGGAAAATAAATAAATAAGAACAATGTGCTTTCTTTTGATTGCATTTATTTATGGCCGGTGATTCTTCTTCAACTAAGCAATGGACGGTGCAAAACTGCAAGTATTGTTTACTACAACTTTTATATTGATAATTGATTTTGACATTTGAACTTCATAGACAAAGAAATAACTATATATTAACTAATACACGTATTGAGTCAAAATAAATTTAGGTTTTGTTTGGATTGAGAAAAATTCAAAATACAATTAATTTTACATATTCCCAGAA
>JAYMSZ010003823.1:0-10145 GCA_036897665.1 Pelargonium citronellum | reverse complement strand
CCTGCGTGGTAAGCAGTTGTGCTTAGCTCTTGTGTCTCCAATGCTTAGCAGCTGTGCTAAGCTCCTTAGCGCCTCCAAAAAGAGTGCATTGGAGATGCTCTAAGTCATGACTCAACTTGGCAACTCTACAAAACTAATTGAATCTCAATTACGGTTAACCATTTCAATTGAGTTTTTAAGTAACTCTCTTTTTTACTTAAATCACTCTCCACTGAATGAGATTTGAATTTACGAACTCTCTAAAAGAAATGTCTAAGACTAGTACTATTGCCTAGTATGTGTGATATATGTATTTGACCAAAAAGAAAGATAATAAGCTCAAAATGTGTGTGGTGTGGGGCATGAAATTTGGCAAAGTAGATTACTTTGAACTAAAATGATAGAGGTGACTAATATGACACCTTTGAGAGGATAGGATGGCTTGAGTAGCTTTAGCAAAGCATTCAACAAAATTGTGAAAAGAAAAAAACAGAGGCTGTGAGAGACATTAATAGGACTTTTCTCCAACTTGGGCTCAACCCCAAGTTCTTTCATGAGGGTAGGGACAGGACATGATGTGTGGTCAATGTTGACAACCCTAATAATTCATGTTCATTTGTCCCTGTCAAATCATCAAATACCAAATTCAACATCACCACCATACAGTGAGGGCAAGGAAAAGAACATTTACATCAAATAAATACATAAGAATTGCATTCTACATGGATCAATAAGCCTAATGTTGCAACCTAAAAGACTGACAAGGCGGGTTTTTAGTGTAAGCTCTACACAAACCAGAATATGTTGACCCATATCGGAACAATTGCAAAAGGACATGTAATGGTCCCAGTCACATATTTCCAACAACAAAAGAAAAAACGTCTCAGATATTATCTTTTCCGAGACACTCAGTCATAATATGTGGCTAAAGCTTTCCTCTGACCACCCATTACTCAGAAAAGCTTGTCTGAGATGTTTCAAGGTAACTAAATTCAAATGTGGACTGCACAATCAGGAAAATGTGCATAAGAAGTTTGCTTGAGCTCAGCCCAGTATTTTCGTGTCATTGTGAATAAGTAAAGGGCCAAGTAACAGTGACGTGTTATGGTACTATTACAGACCCTCTAAAAATATCTCCAAAAAGCTTAATCAGGTAAACCTTAATACTACAAATATATTCCAAGTACATTAAATTTGCCAAAATATAGAACAATTTGTATGTATAGTTTACTAATGTGACATACATGACTTTGCAACAACCCTTCAATGTCGAAGGGAAATTTTGAACCAGAAAGTATGTGTGTATTATTGCTTCTCTAATATGTCGGTGGTTAATATATTCATCAAGTTAAACCATGGTCTTGCATCTTAAGTCTAAGGGTGGAGACTAGGATAAAATATAAGGAATTATATATCATTTACCAGAAATGCGGTTCCTATTTTTATAGAGATGGTCAATAGGTCATTCCTCGAGTATCTTGTCATCTGAAGAAGATTCCAGATAGGATATTACAAGATCAGCTGCTCTGCATCCAGAAGCTATTGATTTCCCAACTGAGAGTCCATCTTTGTGGTTACCTACAATGGTCACAGTTACACCACAAATAAGAATTACGGAAAGCTAACAATAATATCAATTGAACATCACAAAATGCAATAGACAGAAGCCATTCCTACTCTCAAAAATCTTGCAAAAAAATTAGTACTTGACCACAAAGAAGACAAATGAAACCACTAACAGGCACTTCAAGGAAATCATCTAAATGAAAATTGATTTTTAGTCTCACAATTGAACCAACAATTTCCTTTCTAAACTGTAACGGATTGATTGGATAAAAGAGCCTAGTGCACCAGGAGGTTATTAATTATAAGATCCTACATCTCAAATTGGGGATTGATGAATCAATACCTGCATAGAAGAATCCGGGAAGGTTTTCCTCCATCTTTTCTATTGCTTTTAGGACTGAACCATAGTTATGCCCATACAACGGAAATGCTTTACTCCAATAATAATGGCTGTCATCATAATAAGCCAAACCATAAGAGATTCAATACCGGTAAACACATCCCTTAACAGTTTCCTTCACACCCAGAAGATAGAGGTCAAGAAATAAATGAATACTAATTATCAAAAAGTGTACATACTTCAGAAATGTGGGCTCCCCCTCTGCTCCCAACAACTGCCTAAGGTCGGAAGTAACTACCTGCTTCAGCTCATCTCTAAAACAATAAACAAAAGAAGAAACAACGGGTTTTTAAATAAAGGGATAGGAAATGAAGGTTAGTGGTAAAGGTGGCTAAATTTTTAATAATAAAAAATGCATTCCACACTTTGAAGCTTTTGCTAGTTCCTTGTTTCGACTTCCCCCAACAAAGGTTGTGTAGAGATATAGGTTGTTAGGTGCACGGTCTGGAAACATCATAGATGAAAAGAGTGTACCTGCACACAACAGATTTTGTAATTTGACCAATCAAGGAAGAAGATTTACATATACTTAATTGCAGAGACAATGCAGAGCATTACCAAGGGTTTTTAAACCATTTGCTTGCTCTTTTGAAGGAACAAGAACTCCAAATCCTTCCAAGGGTCTTCTGACATTCTCTTTCTTGAAGGCAGTTATTATGACTGATAGTGGCATATAACTCACCTACAAATAAAAATATGAACAAAACAAATCAAAATGAGTGTTACTACACTGATAGAGAGCACAACAGTTGGGGAAGTTTTTTGTTCATAACATTTTTTGTCCAGTTTTCTGGTTACATTTTCACATAACCATAAGAACGTACAAATTACAAGTTTGGCTGTGCAACTGAAAAATGCATCTCAAGATGGGTGGTTGCTTTCACAAATGTGAATATAAATGAATAAGATGGGAATGCCAACTGCTGCCAGAGAAAGTTGACCAAACATGACAGTCAGAAACATTCTAAAAAATACTACTACTAAATCATATCAACCACTTCTTTGCTGAGGCAGTGTATTAGTATCCAGGAACATTTTCTTCATAACAAGCGTTTTTTTATAAAGAAAATTATTTATTAATTTAGAGGCTTATCATGACTGGTTTCCACAAAGAGTGGGAAGAGGAATTATGCCCAAATGAGCATCATGCTATGGTACACAATATTACGGTATCTACTTTGGCTATTCGTTAAGAATATCTATTTCCTTCTTCCTACCCAGGAATAACCAAATAAAGTTGAATGGGACTTGCCTGTTAAGGAAAATATACAGGCACCGTTTTTTATTACCATTATCTTCTAGAAAATGTATTGCATGCTATACCTTTTTCTTTCATGCATCTAATTGTGCAAGGATATCAATAAAACGATGATGTATCCATGAATACATTCGCAGGAAAATGATGAAATCTGTGAACATTAATAAATAAGTTCATAAATGTTAAAGTCACACCTATGGAGTACATACCTCAGGTATAAATTCCAACGGAAAGAGGTTTCCTCTATTTGTAATCTTCATTTCCTTAACATTACATAGAGGAGCCTAAAATAAAAATATATATTGTCTCAGTGAACAGAGAAAAGACACGTCATTGCAAAGCACAAACGTGTGTGTTAGTGTATGTGTTTTGTTAGGATAATGATGAAGAGCAAGTCAACGTTCTATAACATGAGAAATTTATGTCATGAAGGAAGTGTCATTTCTTTTAATCCAACTAGGAAGTGGCAAGAACAAGTGTCTGATAACAGTGACAAGGAACATGCCAATTATCGTTCTTGTTCTTTCATGCTAGTTTCCAGCAGCAGCCAACGTCAGAAACATCTTACCTTCTTTGGCAGATTGACTTAAGTGCTAAATTAAACTAATGTTTTGCAGTAAACATTAAGAATAGGATAAAATACACGACCAAAGCTGTAACTAAGAATCATACTAACCGTCATGATTACAGCATCAAATGCTAAACCTTGCGACTGCTTGTCGTAGTTAGAAGCATAAGAAACTGACCAATTATTTGATGTAGACTCCCCCTCGTTACCATAAGATAAAGACAAAACCTTTGACTTTAGTCGGAGATCATCTTTACCAAGCTCTTTGCACAACGTGTCAGTAAGTGTCTGCAAAACAATGCATCATGCAAGATATGAACACAACAAAGCCAGAATCTACCATATGGATGGAGTACATTCACGTTTGGTAAGCTATATAGAGATAATTACGAGTTACATTTTAGGCAATTCCTAACATAAAGATAGTGAGGCCAAGAGTTCGACTCGTCTATAAAAATTCCAACATGAAGTTCAAAGGAGAATGAGATCAAAGAAATAATCTGAGCACAGATTTTCTCAAACTGCTTACTAATGCTCGCACATGTACAACAAGAAGAAACAATTACACACAATTAACTTAAGAAACAACTTTGGGACTTTCAGAGGGAAATCTTACGCATTAGGCATTACCTGCATTCCACCCTCAAAGGAGAAAGAACCGCGCTGAGGCTTCTTTTCTCCTGAAGTATCCTTCGATTTTCTAGTTTCTTTTTTGGCTTCTAACTTTGATTTGACTGCACCAACTATAACAGAACCGTACCTAATAGAATAGAAAAACTTTCATTGATGCTTACAACATGATCATTGTCCGAATAAAGAGATTTCATTGCATGTTGGGGGTTATGAGGTTCAGAGTGAACACAGACTAAATCCAAGGTTTCAACCACTGACATGTTTTCTTGAGTACTCTAGCCATTGGGGAACAACCAGGCAGGTTAATAACTGCACGGTTACAGGGAGGACTACAACAACTCACTCACTGTTAGTTTTACAATAAATGATGAAATTTATTGTAATAGGTAAGTCAACTTCTTTTCTAAAAGTGTGTTTTAAGAAAAATGGGTTTGAGCAGTTAATGGGGACATGAAGCTATAACATAGATTGGCAAGAAAACATCTTCATCGTTCATTATAAAGCATTCATATAATTGCTAAACAAAAGGAGGCACCATTTTGAAGACTATGGATGAGATAACTTATTGCCTAAACACTTCTGAGGTCTATAGCAAGTAGGAAACGTGTGCAAACAGTCAATACGGAATACCAAATAGAATAGACAAACTCGACACCCAGATTCAGTTTTACACTGCACTTCATGTGGGATTCCAAGAGACAATTACTCCTCGGTCAAATGAAAAGATATACCTGGATTATTCCAATCTGGGATCATTAAAACAATGCAATATCTTTTTTACAAATCATTTGTTAAAATTCCTCCAACCCAAAAGCCTAAGCTTAAAGGTGAAGGGTTCAACTAGTATTTAAAGATATCACAATCTACACATTTAATCGATGTGGAATAACATCTTCTGCAAGTGGACCGGATACCAGATATAGAGGTTATACAATCGATCCATAGGCCCAAACCAAAACATGCTCGGATATCAAGTTAAATTTCCTCCAACCGAAATGTTTAAGCTTATAGGTGGAGGGTTCAACTAGTATTGACAGATGATACAATATCCACAACATTTAATAGATGTGGGATAAAATCAACAAAATTTATATTATTTAAGCATAGGCAAATGGTAAATTCTAGCCAGCATGAGCCAACAGACGCCTATATCAGCCTAAACAATAATAATTGGAAACTCATAGAAAAACATCGGCAAAAATCATGATGCAAAATCAATAAGAGAACAATTGCATAGTTGTACTTATACCTTTTCTCTAGATCCCATAACTCTGGAAAAGCATGGCACATCTGTTTGTCAAAATCACAAGGCAAAGTAAACAATTAATAAACAAATGAACAGGAACAAAACCAACAGCTCCATGACTCCATGTTAACTCATAAATTATAATAACTCGCGAGGCCAATTCACTAAAAGTTGTAGCTTTTAAAAAGCATACCTAAGACCTTTTTCTCACTTAACCTTAACTTGCAAAGTATACAATCAGGGCATGACACATATAGAATAGGATTACAACAAACCATTTTTAAAAATAAGGAAATTATAAGTTAATAAAGACAATACTCACCGAAAGAGAATGAGGATCTCCTGCGCTTGTACCAGCAACAAAAGGGTCAATAAGATACTCAACAACCTTACAAGATAAAACATTAACCATCAAGAATGACATCAAACAATTACGCTAACTACTACAAAGCTTTTGAATATGTTACACGCACAAAACAAATCATTAAATAAATGACAGAACTTGAGAATATTGTGTTGCGGTGGTGGTGGTGGTTGGAGGGGGGCAAGTATCAAGGTTTCATCGCTTATATATGCAAATATTACCTCGTTTCCAAAATGACGCTGAAAGAAGCCACCCACACTGCAGAAAACAACTATACAATAAGATCGCTTCATAAATAAATTAACAAGGAAGAAGAAGAAAAAAAAATATCTATGGAATTGCAAGGAGGTGTAACCACAAAGGAGAAATGATTCGTCACCTTTCCTCCATATTAGCATTATACACTTTTGAATTGTAACTTTTCTTCCACAGAAATGGTTCCAGTATGATCTGTAACTGCAAACATAGAAAACCACTCCATAAGTGGGCATAGTCCCAAATATTAGAAAAAAGCGAAAAATTTTGAAGCTTAAACAATACCCATGAGCACAAGTATAGAGAAAAGAAGGAACCCTTCTACTAGGGTCCACTTTGCACAATTACTCTTTCAACTAAATGCTTTGAAAATAAAAATGCACAGAAGAAATATTTCAATGTTTCCAGCACTATCCCAGAAACAATTTTCTCTTTATAAAAATACAAACAAAAGTACATAGTATCCAGGATCTAAGATAATGTTATCTGTTATAATGAGCACATACTGGAAAGAGATTTAGTGACATATGACTTAGCTTGTAACGGAAGCATCACATATACGAGCTAGATATTTGGAAGCACTTAACATCGGCCACTAGATAAAAACTTCATGGTTGACTGAAATGTGGACTGTGCCTAGAAAGTGTTATGGAATACAAACCTTTGATTTTGCAGAAAGAAAATTGCTCTTGATCAGAGCAACAGGATCTGTGGGTATCTGACAAAGAAAAAAAAGTACCCTAAGGTTAATGTGAAAGTGAAGCACATACAACAGCTGCATATGAAAGAAACATTGAACAGATAAAGTAACAGAAAAATATTCCATATACTCATGCATTACAGGTGCAATAGACAGGACATACCATTACAGGTACCCCATCCCTCACGATATACCTTTTGTTTTGTGATAATGGCTGCAACAAAACAAAATTCAATTCAATCAGAAACTAACCTATCCAAACCCACATATTAAGAAACATAGATTAGCTAATTGTCAACTTCAAAGTGGCAGCACTTCACTTTGCAACTCAAAGATATAGCAACCCAAAACTGCTACACTATCATATATTCATAAATGAAAACATGCAATCCATAACCAAAACAATCTCCCCCTCCTCTCTCGCCAACTCTTGAAATAGTTTGATTCAATTCAGAAACCCTTACAAATTGCTGCTTCGCTCGCAAACCAGTGTCATCAAGCAAACTCTTGACCTCCATTTCAGCCTCAGTCTGCACAAGGTCAACTAAATTTTAGTGTCCCAATCCATAAAAGCAACATCACATCACAAATTCACAATTGCTTCCAAACTAAAGTAAAAAATGATATCAACAACCATCATCTGAAAGACATTCCTGATTTCTCCATTTTCACATTCAAAGAAAAGAAGAATAGTACCATTGTATTTGCTCCCTCGTCCCAAATGAGGCCATTCTGTGAAACACTCCTCAACTTCCCACCAGCTCTTCCTTCAGCCTCGAACACCGTAACATCCAAACCACGCGATTTCAACTTGTACGCAGCCGCAAGGCCACTTCAAAATCACAACAAAACGTCACCGGCATTACAAAATTAGTCACATATCAAGAACAGAATCTTGAGCAAGATCAATGAAGAACCAAAATTCACGATCCTTAACGCATTGACCAAGCACAAAAGCATACCTAACACCAGCACCAACCACAGCTACTCTCCCAGTAGAACCTGGAAATTACAAATTTCAAATTCCAAATTCCAAACATCGGTTTCTTCACAATTAAGAGCCAATAATGGATAAAACTGACACCAATTTCAACAAATTATATGAAAAAATTGCGAAAAGTTGAGATAGATAGTCACTTTGCTTATCTTCTTTGGTAGCAGAGGCCATCGTCTTGTGTTCGTTGGTCCGGTGCAGCACAGTGTCCGTGACGAAGACCCGTTGTTTTGCAGAAGAAACAATCGAGTTGTTGGAGTGTACGGGAGTGATATTGATAGTGTGTAGCAACTGCATGACCATTATCTAAAATTTGAGACGAAATTATCGAATCAGAGCCGTTGGATATTGAGAATTTGGGTGGTTTGGGGATGAAGGAAATGGAAATGATTGAGAGCATAAATGGACGGTGGATGGAGCGGATACGACACAGGCGCTAGATTTGTTACAAACCAACGGCAAAAGGAATTCAGCAGATGAAGACTAGCCTATTGTAGTTTTGGTAATGTTTTTTTAAAAAAAAAATTAAGAAATATCAATTATATAAGAATATTAAAATATAATTTATTACATAAAATATATTATTTGCTTAATATATTGAGATCGAGCATGACAAGTTATAAACGTCTCGTAATTTGGTAAGTTAATGTAATATATCAAATTTGTGGCTTATTATAGACACTTTTTTACCTAATTAGAGATTTTGGTGAATCTTACTTGTCTCATGGCTTGAAAAAATGCTCATCTCATACCGCGTTGGAGTAGGGACATCGGGTTCTTTTTAGATTTGAGTCAAATTGGCATTTTTAAAAGAGGCGACGTATTTGAATTTTCAATCAAAATATTCATTTTTTTAATTATATATAAGGTAATGTATAAAAACAAAAACACTATATTAGAAAGAAATAAACTTTTAAAACTATTGTGACGTTTATAATATATATGTAATGTCACGTAAGAAAAAACATTAGTAAATGAATGAGAATGTGATTCATAATTTGACGTATATAAAGTACTTCTTTTCTATTTATTTTTTTTCTGAAAATGTGATTTGAGCTGAAAAATTCAAAAAACCTCCAACCTTCAAAATTTTCAACCAAAAAAAAGATAAATATTGTCATTTCTGGACAAGGAACAAATCAGTTGTGAAAGATGTAATCACGCAAACCAATAGTTGAATTTTGGGGGGAAAAGTAGGTTTCTTATACATTTGTTTATGCGGTTATATTTTTTAATACCAAAATTGGATTTAAATACCAAAACTGGATTTCCTTGTGTTGCTTAATCAAGTTTTTTTTTAGGATATCCATCCAATTTTACGTTTAAGGATCACATAATTTATTTTAGAAAAATAATGTGTAACCAACACGTTTAACTATAAATTTGGCACGTATGAGAAAAGAAGTTAGGATTCACATGCCTAACATAAATAAACTTTTATTCAATATTTATACCATTTTTATTATAGTGTATTAAATATATTAACTCCTAACAATTCATATGAAAAAAAAAATACACAAATAATAACCACAGTCCAATAAATTGAATGCTACAATTGAAAACGCTTGCAGTTACATAAATAAGCCAGTAAAACAGTTTATGCAATATCTATACAATGAAATAAAACTAATTATTAGTCTGGATAATTGAGTGTATTTTGATTGATTCAAACGATAAATGAATGACTAGACAACTTGGCTTCGCACCAAAATTTTCTTAAATACCTACTAAGATTTCATCTTTTATAACACTTTATTTTTAGCACAATCATTATTTTACGTATGAATTTATTTTGCTTTTGCTTTATTATTTGGTGTTCGACAAATGGCATTCAACATGCATGGTATAATGTTTGGTGTATTTTACTTTTTTTACCCTTCATGTTTGTTAATTTGTTATTATTATTCCGTAAGGAATGGTCTGGAATGGGCTAGATGTGGAGTTGGGTTTGGGCTAATGAAAATGTAGGATTGGACCTAACAAGAAATAATAAACTAGCCCAAAAAGAATAATGGATACTTTTTTTAGCTTAAAAAAAATAATTTTATTACATCAAATCATTCTCCAAAAGAGTTACAATCACTAAAGAGACCCGAAGGTCAATCCAACTATCAGAGCCTGACATAGAAATCGCAGACTCACTAACAGAGAAAAACCAAAAACTAAGAAAACTACCCGAGAT
>JAYMSZ010003822.1:0-10146 GCA_036897665.1 Pelargonium citronellum | reverse complement strand
GAAAAGGGTGAGTCGGCCCTTTGTGATTACCAGAGACCACTGCAGCATCTGCAAGCAGTTGCTGAGCAACCAGAGATTGAAAGAGAGGGTTCAGTTCAGCGGCCAATGGAAAAGCCAAGGATACGCAGCAAAAATCAAAATGAAGTAGCTGTTGTTGAAGATGGGGATGAGGTAGAGCCGGCAAAACACTTGAATTTCTTAAAAAATCCCCTCCTTGCACCTCTTGGGATTCCATTTTGCTCTGCTAGTGCAGGTGGGGCCCGCAAAGCTTTGCCTATAGCGAGCAGTGGTGATAATGTTAGTTTTTATGACAAAGGTGGATTATCTGACACAGAAACACTGAGGAATCGAATGGAGCAGATTGCAGAAGCTCAGGGGCTTGGGGGGGTTTCTTTGGAAAGTGCAAATGTGATGAATAGTATGTTGAATGTGTACTTGAAACAGTTAATCAGATCTTGTGCTCAGTTGGTGGGAGCAAGATGTACCACTGAACCTAGAAAACATCCTGTTCAGAAGCCACAAATTCAAAGCAAGGTTATTAACGGCATGTGGCCAAGTAATCACTTCCATATGCAGAGTAGCAGTGGGCCCACGGAGGTTATGCAAGACCAGAGATCACGGCACTCAATATCATTACTCGATTTCAAAGTTGCCATGGAGCTAAATCCTCAGCAGCTTGGAGAAGATTGGCCATTGTTGCTTGAGAAAATAAGTATGCGTTCATTTGAGGAATGAAACATTACTATGAAGTTTTGTTATTTATAATGTTCTGCCAGGCTAGTCTATGCTGGTTCGAAGGGCTTGACAATTATTGATCAAAATTATTTTATGCATTCAATTCCCTTTATGGACAAGGACGGACCAGATGACTCCCATCTATGTAATGCTTTGGCTCTTGCAAGTTGCCGTTGAGGCTTCAAGCATCAACATGTCTCTATTCTTCAGCTACAGGGCCTTGACAGATTAGAAATTTATTTAATAGCGACCAAGAAGGGGTTGATATCAGTTAGAATTCTCATGGTTGGTTGCTTTGTTGTACGCTTATATTGCTGTTGGCCATCATCTGCAATCGCTTCAGATATCGAGCTTTTCATGTAATTTACAGGCAATGAGGAGGTAATCTAAGTTTTGCAGAGTTACTGTTGTGTAGCTTCATAGAAGGTAAATCACCTTATGTAAGAGCTGCACTATTGCTCTGTATGTACTTTTAGAATCAGAGAATTGTTTTGAGTTTCAATATTAATAACACATTGACATCTGTTGAATTCTTTGTTGGTTTGATTCTGTTTCAACCTTGTGACACCTGAGAAATCAATCTGCTGAAGTATTAGCCTCAACTCTTATATTTCCACACTTGCTTCTGTCTATATTCATTATGCAAAAATTGTTGTGGTATCTATGATATATATATATATGTATAAATATACCCTTCAGATACAAATACATGCATATTTGTGAATATGTGCACTCTACTATTCTTTGTTATTTAGATGCTATGGTTCTGCATTGTGTTTAAGATGGATTACTGTAAGCAAGAAAATTTTCCTTTTCACCTATATTAAACCTCTAAAATAACCTATCTTGAATTAGCTAGCTGGCACAACTTTCATAGAGTTTCTAGCGGTAAATGGGCACAAAAGTTGTTTGATGCATGAGAAGTTTGATGTTTGTTGAGTGTTGACAAGTAGGGAGAAGTACGGATGCTTTCAAACTTTGTAATGTAAAATAAGGGAATTAATTTAAAATAAGGGAATTAATTTACATCCACCGAGGAAAAGTTCATTTGAGTTAGATATATTTTAACTGAGCTTTGCTATCTTTCAGGTGGGAAAAGTCAATTAATGCACTTCTCATAATTCTTCTTTACAGATTTCTTATAAATGATTTGACACTTGCCCAGTTTGTACATTTATGAAATGCATGTGAATTTGTACAAATATAGAATTGAGCTGCTCCTAGGCGTCTTTTCTTAGAGTCTTTTGATGTTAGTCTGGACGTAACATCAACCTATGTTTGCAATTTGGATATTTTTACTAAATATGTGAACTTATGTCATGCTAACCCTTGCTCTATTCATATCTTTTACAAGCAATTCCTTTTCTTAACACTCGTTTTATGTTAGAAGATCGAAAATGCCATTCTCTCCTCTCTTCTATTTTATTATTATCATTATTTTGTGAAAGAAATTTCTCCCTGACCATTCTGTAAAATCTTTTAGATGATATTGTTAATTGCTTATGAAAATATGTTGTACCACTGTCAGATGTTGAGATATTGATGCAAAAGTGCATTAAATTAGGTGTTCTCATTAATTTAGAAAATCTTGTGAGAAGTTTGGTAGGCTTCTTTGAGGTTGAAGGTGGAAGACCAGCCTGGTGAAAGTTCTATGGTGAGATGTTTAGATTTTTTATTTATAATTATTTCATTAATCACTCCTGTTTAGTGTTTGTATTGCACTGGCTTGGTTGTTGCATCCTTTTTCTAGAAGAAATTCTGAATTTGTAAATTTTCAGTTAGTTGTGGTTTATACTTTATACATGATAAAGTTTTGATAGCATTCTAAAGGAAATGCATTACGTTAGTTACTATGGGCTTTCTGAAATAGGTTAGTAGTGCATTGTCTCAAATTACATTTCTTGATATACATTATGCAAAATTGAGAAAATCAAGTAATAGGACTGAGGTTACTTTTCCAATTTTGAGAATCAGTTTAGTGGAAACATAAATATTGTTGTGCATCAGTCAACAATTATAAAATAATCTTACTTCATTGTAGAATGCCTGGATGAACGAATGAAACCTATGTACTGATGCTTAATGCATTTTTTGTGTGTTAAAAATTATCATTGTAATATATTAGTTGAACAGATATTCGGCATAGTATTGTGATCCATTTTTCTGTTATTGTGCACTTAAATATGGATCAGGAAAAGTAGTGCAACTGAAGGTGCAAAACTGCTGAGCAACTGAAAGAAATCGAATTTTCTAACGCAGTTGTGAGTAGTTATCTTTCTATGAAAAATTGCTCAGTATCTGATTATTTTTCAATGCAATTTTGATCACTTATTATTATTATTATTATTTTATTATTATTATTTTCATTTCTGTGAAATAAGTTATCATTGTCTATTACAATAATGTTACCTTCTCCTAAGAAATTCTGTTTAGTTTCAGCTCAAATCCCATACATGACTCTTGTCCATAACTTGTGGTTTATTAAGCTTTATGCTATGGAAGGTTTTTGATTTATTTGTGATTCATCCAAATCCCAAAATAAAATTGATGCGTGACTGCCGTCCAGATTTAGTTTTAGTTTTAGTTTTTGAGATACAGTAGTGCATTGTGTGTGTGTGTGTGGTCATGCCCTCAGACAGACATCAGTCTCAAAGCATTTCAACAACCATGGAAGGCAGCAGTTACAAGTTGACGATACTATGGGATTTGGCATGCCAGTGCAGTGTGCTAAATGCATTTCTGAAGTGACCTACTATAGAATGATGCGGAGGTATGTTTCCAATATTTTGCAGAAGATCAAGAAAGAACATAAAAAGCAAAGTTCCCTTGTGTCAAAATAAATGCGTTGAAGGTGACAGAGTAGATCAACCGCCTGAATCAAACCTTTCTGCGGACAGTTTACATCAGTGAACATTCTGGTATGATACTTTGGGTGCAAGAGAAAAATGAGTCAGCTGTAGATGTGATGCTAGAAGAATTGATCTTTTGTTTTAGGGTGACAAGCAAAAGCACCGGGCAATATTATATGGGGGTAAGAAATTTCACGGAGAAGAATACAGCTTAGAGTTCTCTAAAGTTTTTTTTTTTTTGTATCCAGGTTTGTAGATGAGACAAAAAGCACCCTCTAACAAGCAAGCAGTACATATGGCAAGCATGCTGGTGATACTTGGCAAAGTAACAAGCCATCTATAGCTGAAGTAAGTTTTGTGGTCATAATATATTTGGTTTATTTCATGGTAAAACCAGAATTATATCTGGCATAACATGGATTGAACTGACATTTATCACTTGATAGGAAGTGCATGCTCACATATAAAATAAAACACCCGAAGTCTGGTCGTGTTTTGGTTTCTAGGCTTGGCAGCTGTTAAACATTGTTAATGTATCATGTCCTGTGATGGCAATTATGAAGAACTAGGTGTCTGTAGTTCAGGATTAAGCTTTGTCCCAGGTAAAATAACATATTGTTAGAACACAAAGGTTTCTCTTACTATTTTTTAGTACCCACCATTGTTTTGAATTTTATCTTGTATCAATCTATTAAGTGTAGTACTTTCTATCAAATGCTCAAGGTTTATTGCTTGTTGTATTGTTTTGCATGTGATTTGGTTTACTCACTGAAAATGCACAGGGTTCTTACTCTGTCAAGCAATATGTTGAAGTTAGGAATCTATGTGGGGATAAGTCACTGGGAAAGATGATGGAATTTTGAGTTCACTTGCATGAGGAAACCATGGAGGCTAATTGGCTTAAAAACATTAAATTTGTTGATAAAATTACTGAATTTAGTCACACTGAAGGTTATATTATACCCCATCCGCCCTAAAATAAGGGTCTTCTTCTCTTTTTAAGAAGTTAGTTATGTAGAATTACCAATAAGTTATGTTATATTATCACCTCAATTTGTATCTAATTACTTGCCCTAAAACTAAAATGATTATTGTGATTAAATTTGGCATCACTTAAGATTAGTGAATAGGATCCATTTCATAGCATTACACAACCATCTTTTTCTGATACTTACATCTCACATAGAAGATCTCTCTCAGTATGAAATATAAATATTTCTCAGGAACCCCATAATTTAAACCGAAAAAAAATATAAATATTTCCATGGCAATTTTATGATGGTAGAAAGTATATTAATGCTCCTTAAGTGTTGGTATTGTTGAGGGTGTTGAGCATTTTCATTGAACACTGTTAATATGTAATCTCTTTTCCTTTGATGAGAAGGTTTAGTTTATACCCTTGTGCTTGTTCCCAGCTTATCTTTATTGCTTCTTTTGGTTCAGTTTTGTGTAAGAAAGTTTGGCCAGATCTTGATATCATTTTGTAGTAATATTTTTTTATATTAATTGTGCTACACAACATAGGTAGCTCTCCACTTTTAATTCAAACTCCACCCCATACAACGGCAAAGAGGCTCGAACTCGAGACCAAAGAGAATCCAAAGCGCTTAAACTATTTAGCCCAACATGCCTTGATACATCATTCTTTAGTAATACAAGAGTGTTTTTTTAGTAGTGTTTACTGTAAATGAAAATTAGGCATAAGAGGCTCTTCTGGAAATCATGCATGGCCCTTTGATCCAACCAATCCAATATTTTGTTTTTCCTTTGCCTTTGTCTGTTTTCAGACAACTATTCACTCTTTTGGGAAGTCCAAGCCTTTGTAAGATGATGAACTTTCAAAGGTAGGCCCTCTTGTTTGTTCAAGATAGATTTCCAAGAAATGGTTTTTTTTTTTTTTTGATGAAACAAGAAATGGTTCTTAGTAAGAAGAAATAGCCTATGTGTTGCTAATGAATTGTTTTCAATCACTTTTGCTCCTACAATCCATACAATGTGAATGATTTTATATTGTATATTTTTTTATTATTACCAGTTAGTGCACAAACGGCGAGGTTTGAAACTTGAAACTTGAAACTGGAACTTCGAGGGACCAAGTAAAATCGACAACTTGCCCTACTGAGGCATTCTTGGAATTTTCTGCTTTGCAATCCTTTTGACTTAAACTCAACAGAAATGGCTTGACCATTTCAATTTGCAAGAAAGAAAGAGATGGCAAATGCTATGCTGCTACACAAGCAAATTATTACAACTTAAAAGGAAATAAAAACAAGTCCAGCTACAATTTTGAGTTTATTGCATTGATATGTTCAAAAAATAAGAATGTAGTACTTCATTTGTACAAACAAATAAAAATAGGCTTCTACTTAATATGAGAGGGTCCAGCACCAGCTCCAGCCTTGCAAATAGGACACCAATTTTTAAGCCTTAGCCACTGATGTATGCACTCCACATGATACTTGTGTTCACATTTTAATCTCCCTATATCATCTCCCACACCATACTCTTCCTGCAATTTGAGAGAAAGATCCTATTAAAATAGTTCCTTGTTCTCTAGTTACATGTAGATGATGATTCTGGTTAATGCAAAATGGTGGATTCAGCACATACAAGCTAAGTTAATACACAAGTCTATTCCTTTGAATCCCCATCAATATTGTGTCAAAATATACAAACCTGGCAGATACTACATTTGATATCATCCTTATCAGCAACACTTGCCCAACCCGTAACTCCATTCTCAGGTATAGACAGAAAGATGCTTGTCTCGAGGCATTTTGACAATGCTTCTTCTGTTAGTGCTGTACTCACTGAACCCATTCTTTCTTCTAGAGCTAATAATTCCTGTGTCATGGTTCCAGTAATAACTACTTAGTCTTCTGCAACATCTAATATAGAAGGAGAAAGGTCCAAACGGATTCCGTCCATGGATTTGACGGAATGTCCTGATCTGACACGGTTTCAAAAAATGTTTGAACTATTGACTCAATTGCATAACCTTTGGACTAAATTGACTCGATTGATAATTCAGTGACTAGATCAGCACGTTTTGGCTAGTTCAGGACTAAATTGGACCTTTTTCCAATATAGAACAGTGTAAACAACCATCAAAATCTACTGTTTTATAAAGAGAAAAAGAAGAAACCTCATACGACATGTTATCAATATCCAGTCTCATTTCTCTGTGCTGATCATACAAGTTCAGACCACCAATGAACAAATTTGTCTCCAAAACAAGCAGTTGCTGCAAATTCGAAGAATAAAGTCAACACATTAATAGACGAAACAGAATTTTGGAACCCAAAATTCAACTACCTCATATGTCAGCTCCTCATCTTGTTCCATCCTTTCAAGTGCCAGCAATACCTGCACAACACAATAAAAAAATAATAATAGCCAAATCAGTAAAATGGGTTAAATCTTGCCTCCAAAATTGTGTCAACCAACACATACCTCAGCAATCCCATCCATATTGCAGTGTCTAAAGCCATCCCGATTCATTAAAGAGCGCGTCATACCAACTCCTGTGGGACTGGTTGGCATAACGCAGCGTAATCTTCCACTACTACTTCCTGGTCGACTATAGGAATTTTGGCAATTGAAGGAGTTTTCCTCAGAGAACTGATGTGATGGACTAAGAGGATGCAAGTCAATGGACAATTCTGGTTGAGGAATATACGATGAAACAACAGCGGATTCATTTGATGTACTGTTTCCGTTTTCCTGGTTAGAGAGCCTTGCCCTAGAGTAACCACTAACTGATCTCCGGGTCCTAACTGACCCCACAACATTATCCCCGGTGGGCAGGCAATTTCTAGCCCGTCTTGAATCCGAAATGGAGACGCCATTACATGAATTAGAACTGCGTCCCTCTGATGTTGGCCCACTCAACTTTTTCCCTTTAGCTGGGGAACTACTTTCACCTTCACAATTTCTCTTTTTTGGCCCATCCTTCCTTCTGCCGAGGTTTGAATCAGATATTGAACAACCAGAAGGAATGACATCGGAAATTGAGTTGCATCTTAGATTTCTCAGACCATACCTGCTCGCATTCGTTCGTGTTGCCTGGCCAATGCTTCTAGATACCAAAGACATAGAACCAGTTAAAGTCTCTCGGTTACCGAATCCAAATTTTTTATTCATACTCTTCCTAGATCTTGAATTTGATACTACACTAGAGCTACCCACTTCAATCATCGTATCTTTACTAGATTCCACATCTATAGATTCAGTAAAAGAGCCTTGAACTATTCTCGATGAGGGATTGAGCTCTGAAAATTCTGGCTCATCCTGAACGCTGCCACTTTCAGATGAATCTGTTTCTAGCTGAGAAGATAACTTTTTCCGAGATTCCGTGAAGGATTTTCTCGGGTTACCGACTGAAGAGCAAGTTTTTGAGGAACTCCCTACTATTTCCTTGCCACTTGATGCAGAACGGAATGAAGGCCTCGACGATTTGGCTTTTTCCGAACAGCTCATTTGGGTGCTTTTCATGGAAGTCAGCCTACCACTGCATCCAACTCGATTGCAAAATTGAGCGTTTCGATCTCTACTGTTCGCAGCATCTCTCAAAACAAGGCCGGACCCCTTTCTAGAAACAACAAGCCCATCAATGGCTCTTTTACCTGAATATTCATCCATGTGCAGTAATATCCCTATATCTGCATATACAAATACATCTGAATATAAATATAAATTGATTAACCCAACAAACTAAAATTCTTCTGCAACAGCTCAGCATAAAAAGAAAATGAAACACAACCGAACAAAACATCATAGTCAGCATTCCCAATACGCATTATACAAACTCGTATACTTGAGCTGAATTTAGATGATGAAAAAGCGAGTTCACTACAGCATACGATATTAGTCCCATCCGAAAGAGGGATAGAAAAAAGTATGGCACCTAAACAGACAGGTGGAAAAATTAAGACACCTTCTTTTATAACCAAATGCTTCACTAGCTAACTGTTTGTGATAATATTTTGTACAACTTAAATCCCAATAACACATCCCCTAGGGGATGGCTCAATAGTCAAGACAGACACCTCTCACACTCTCTGTGAGAGGTCGTGGGTTCAACTCCTTGAGTCAGGTGGGATGGGATTTTAAGGGGAGAGGTACCTCTATTGTGTAGCTCAACTGATAAAATAAAAAAATCACAATAACACAATCTATTAGTATAGAAAGTTCAAAGCTACCTTGTGCATTTCTTCCTTAAAATGCAATCAAAATAGTTTAATTTAAATTTTTTAAAAAAAAGTCAGCATCAAATTCCAGCCCCAATCTAGATTTATCATCCTCCATATTCCAATCAGTAAATTTAAATTGCATATGATACCTGCAATTTGCTAAAGAATACAATTTGGATGCAATCAACAGAGGACCACAAGATTGACCATCAAACAAGTGATTAAAACATTAATCATAATGGTAACAAAATAAGCATCCTCCATACCCAAAGATTCAATCTCACAAATACTAATCATATCATAAAGGAAGAAGAATCATACAAATTGAAATTAAAACCTCTTATACACAAATTCAACTCTAGATTACCATTTTTATAGCAAAATAAACCAAATTTACAACTATTAACACCATTACATTTACACCTTTCAAACATAGATAGACAAAAACAAATGAACCAAAAAGAATAGGAAAAACAATAATCAATCTAAAGCAAAGGAGATAAGCATAATGCATAAACACCTTCATCAATATTGATGCAATGATCAATAAGACCCACAAAGGCAAACCCAAATTGTGATGAACACAAAACATTATAAGCAAAAAAGAAAGCCAACAAAAATAGGTGCCTTCGTTTTTTAAGGAGAAATAATTCTCCATTTTATCTATTTCTGAAACCCACTTTCTCCGTCATTTAAGGTATCAGAAAGCACCAAGAATTCTTCCAAATTTAATAAATATTATTTACAAACCACAGAATCAGAATTTAGCCCAACAATTCAAACAAACAAAAAAGTATTGGCAATCCAAATTCAAACAGAATAGGATAATCCCATCTGCTAAAAATCAAAATTTAAGCTAAATTCATGGTATTGATGGAGAAAAAGTATGGAGAAAGTGAATTCTTATTCCACCTTTTGGTCTCTTCTTCAAATTTGATTTTCACAGAGAAAGCGATGAGTTTTAAAGAGAAACTTGTACGAAAGATCCGAGGCTGAAGCAGAGTGGAAATGATCCATCATCAATCACAGAGACCTGTAGTGTCGTCCTAACCTGATTTTGAGTTTCGTCGAATTTCGGCCGTCCGATTCTACAGCCTTTGATCCAACGCCAAAAAGAAAATAAATATTATATTATTGTAAAATGAGAAAAAAAATCTAAGTCATTATTTTTTGAGATAAAAGGCAAATATAGTATCTAAACTTTGTGCTAGTGGTACCTAAACTTTTATTGTACCAGAGATAGTATCTACACTTTTATTTTAGGGAAAATTACAGATAGCCCCTATGAACTATGCACTCATGACAAGTAGCTACCCTAAACTATCATAGTTTTCATCTAGCCCCTATGTACTTACACTTTAACGATTCTG
>JAYMSZ010003821.1:0-10146 GCA_036897665.1 Pelargonium citronellum | reverse complement strand
TCAACTGATCTAAGCTTGGGTCAGTGCACTGACCTCCATTAACCCCTATAAAGTATTCTGTTAAAAAATATAAAGTATTGTTTTTAAATTAATATGTTAAGATATATTAAATAAATAAAAATTTAAGTTTGAAATTAAATCTTATCGGTTAGAATTTTTTTATCTTAATCTATAGAATTAGATTTATTATAAATTTAAATTTAAATCAAATTTTGAAGATTAATATCTATTAATTATCATCAAATTATTTTGAATCTATATAAATAAACTAAGAAATTGAATAAAATAGGAAGACACATGTCAAAATTCTGAAGCGCCATATGTCGTGCAATTAGCTTGTGTCTTTCCTATTATATATATACTAGTTTTCTAACCCGACTTTGCTCGGGTTTTTATTACCATAATGTGTGCTTACTCTTGAATATAACCCAAATATAATTTGGCCCTGTTCATTCTTGACAATTTGAAATGGATAAATTAGTCATTCTCTCATCTCTTTGCCTGTTTTCTTTCCTAAAAAAGATGGTGCCAACAATATATAGTTGGCCTAAACATATGATTATATAGATAAAATAGCAAAAATTATTATACATACTACTTAATTATATGTAACTCTTAAAATTTACATACAATAAGTTATAGATAGTCACAAATGTATAAAAAATTACAGATTTACAAAATGAAAAGTCTATGCAATAGGTTTATAATCTTTAAGCTTCCGATAATTGTATATCACTTCATATTGTTTGAATGATATGATCTGCAACTGATATGGTAAAAAATAATTAATTACACATTTTAAAAAAAAAACTAATCAAATTTTAAGTAATAAAAATAAAAAAAGAAGTAAATTTCAACTGTCGTTAAATATGTTCTCTCATGGATTCTTTATTACTGCTTTGAAAATATAAAACAAATAACATATGGATTTAAATGGGTCAGTAAGTATACATTTAACACAACTTGTAGCTCATAATTGAAAATGCTTTGATTCATATCTGAGTTCCAATGGAACCAGTAGATCCAATAATGGAGATGAGTTTTGGGCCTTCACAAGTCTGTCTAACGAACTCTGAATGTTGTTCCAAAAATTTCCTTTTGAATGTAAAGACACCTATAAATATAAACTAATCAGATTGCATGAATAAGATTTCTATAAATAAACTGAGTAGAGTTTAATCATATATTATAAGATATGCTAGAAAGAAACAAAAAGTCTCAAATATATAAACTTGAACATATCAAATGAAGTGGTAAACTAAAAACAATGAATGATTGTGCTTTACTTTCCATAAACTAATATATACATTTATACATAATTTACATCTAAATAAAATGAAAAAACAAAATTTATAGTAAAGCACAAACACTATTTTCAGTACACAAAAAAATGTAAAAATGTAAAATCAAAAGAACAATCTCCTCAAAAGAATTAAAAAATATTTATGATTTTTTTCGAGAATATGGAAGTTTCGTTTGCATAGTAATTCAAGGGGAAAGAAAAAATTATTGCAGTACATGAGGTCTACACTTTAAAATTGGGTCATCTTTATGTAAGCATTTTTGAAGAGAAGGCACTTTCTACATAATTCATTTATAAAGCTAAATAAATTTATAAGCACTAATGATCATACCAAGAGTGTACAAAGGCAGAAGCTTAAGTGCCACTGGAAGAATAAGTTAACTAACTCATTCAACCCATTCAACCCTAACTTTATCAAAGTAAACAAAATTATACTTAATAAATAGCAAACTAACTCATTCAACCCTAACTTTATCAAAAGGAGGATTTGGTAATATTGTTGATAACAATGAAAACTTCTCTAATAAAATTCCAAACTTATTACAACAAACATAGGCTGGCAGATAGCAAATCTCAAACATGCTGAAGAAAATTTGTAAAGACACAAAAAGAGAATAGACGAAATTCTAGAAATAACGATACCTCACAATGGATATCACTATCATATCTCTCATGAACTCTAGGACACCATTCATATATCATTTTCTGCAACAAAAAAATAAAAATAAAGAAGGGTATACCATTCATATATTTCAATTATGATCATGCAATAAAAGGTCTATAAAAAAATAGGCTTCAAATATTTCAGCAACCATCTATTATTCTGCATGAAATTTTAACCTCAAATTCTAAAAAAAAAATTGCTTAAAAATAGTGGCAGAGAAAAAATAACTCACCAGCTATGAATTTGTGTTTCTTGAACAGAGTCGTAGAAGAGTCTCTAGTATTTTGGAGGGGAAAGATTGTTTGGAACTGAGATTGGATAAAAAGCAAAATGAAAACATACACCGTTCTTAATGAAAAGTCAGACAATTAATGTTCTAATCAAACCCAAATACAATAATTTAATAACCTAACACTAAAAACATTTAAAACCTGCTATTCTGTGCACAAAATTGAAATCTCAAATTTTGAAGAAAAAAATGGTGAAAAATAGTGACGAAAAAAAAGGAACTCACCTATGTGTAATCCATACAACAATTTAATTCAAGCACAAATAACTCACCTATGTGTCATCCTTTGGCAGTTCAACCACAACAGTTTCCGTCGTGGTCATCAACGATGACACACTGATGCAAGCCAAGCCAAATATACGAATACCTGTTAGTATCAAAACTATAACCCAATCAAATGGTAGGAATAAACTATCAAGAAGGATTTAAAACCTATCTAGCAACATCAACCAAAGCAGTCCTAATAATCTTTAATGGGTCAATTGTTCCAGCTTTAACCATATTCACCCGGATAAACAAATGAATGCAACATAAACCAATTAAATACAAATAGGAGATAGAGAGGTGGTTGCATCGTCACCAAGAGTAGGGTTATCCTGTTCTAGTAGTTTACCGACAACAACAGCCCCCTCTACTCCTGCATTAGAGGCAATTGTGTGCACAGGTGTCTGCAGTACAAAAAGGTAGATCTTTTAGTCAACATTCAACAAAGCCATGATGACAAATCAAATGGTTGAGTATACTGGATGCACAACTAATCCAAGGTCCTTAGTATAAAGACAACAAAATAAATATATCATATTTGGTTTTTCAGCATGTTCAATAATTAAAAAAATCTGCAGCATTAGCTGTGATACATTTTAACATGTTTGGAAAAGCTGGACAGCAGTATAATGCTGTGGAGAGGATGATTATTGGTAAATGCAAGATACATACCTTCAGCGCATTCTGAATAATTTGAACACCAATTTTCTGATCGAAGTTTGCAGTTGGAAGTTTGTCCAACTCCTTGGATGCGTATAGAAGGGCAACACCACCACCTGTAAACGTATAAACTATAGTTTTTGTTTCCCATTCTAACAAGGATATAGTATTATGAAGGGCAAATGAAAAAAAAAAAAATTACCTGGTACAATACCCTCCTCGACAGCCGCCTTTGTAGCATTCAATGCATCTGTAACTCTATCTTTCTTCTCACCTACTTCAGCTTCACTAGCTCCTCCAATCTGCAAAGGAGAATAGGGTCTTACAAAGGACACTTAACGACAACACATCATCCTACATACAGGACATAACAAATATTTAACGGTTGAAAAGTTGTTCATACCTTCAAAACAGCAACACCGCCAGAAAGCTTTGCCAATCTTTCTTGCAACTTTTCTTTGTCATAATCGGAGGTACTCAATTCAATAGCTAACCTTATCTGTAATTAATTGTTAACCCAAATTAATCAAGTCCAGGTCTGAAAAGGGCTTTCCTGTTATCACTCACTTCCCAACCAGAAAATGAAAACTAATATAATACAACCCCAAGAGTTCAAATTACTCAATAAGAAAGGAAGACTAACCTGTTCACATCTTTCCTCAATTGACTTCTTGTTACCAGCACCATCAAGGATAACAGTGTCATCCTTAGAGATTGTAACCTAAAATATGAACCCCAGTTAATTACACAGAAATATAACTTGACAAGTTCTAGTAAGAAGGATAAAGCTTGAGTAGTTCCAGTATGGATAATAAAAATCACAAGTTAACCCTACTAGTTACAACACTAATTTTGAAAAAAACGATAAAGATCTAACAGGAAAAGAAAAAAAAAATTGGTCAACCTGCATAGCTTACATATAGCTTTTCGTGATTATACAACTTACCTTTTTGCAAGTTCCAAGCATTTCCAGATCAACCTTCTCAAGATTCATTCCAAGCTCTTCATTTATAAGCTACAGCAGAAAAGGTAAGACGAGTCATTCAAAAGTAGCTCAAAATGCAACAAAACGTAACCAAATATGCATAGGACAGGAAATTTACCTGCCCGCCAACTAGAACAGCAAGATCATGAAGACCATCCTTCCTGTTCTCTCCAAAACCAGGGGCTTTGATAGCACAGACCTATAACACATAATCAGAATAGTATCAGAACTAACAACATTCATCAATTAAGAGCTTAATAATTGAACATAAAAAACCAGGTTGTTATGTATGACAGAGAATGAGCCAAACCTTGATTCCAGCACGAAGCTTGTTTAGAATAAGAGTTGCAAGGGCATCACTCTCAATATCTTCAGCAACTATCAGTAGGGGCCTTTGTTTCTGTAAAGAGATCGGGAAATTCAGTTAAACAAATAAATCTATTAATACTAGTACCCAAGAAAAGAGTAAAACATAAGGCAGTGGAACGCATGAGATTATAAAAAGAAGCATTTTTTAACTGTGGTTGAATGAGCAATGGACTGCTTACCTTCAAAGCCAACTCTAACACTTTAACCACAGCATTTAAACTTGAAATTTTCTTCTCATGAACTAGAATGAGGGGATCATCTAATTCCTGCAAGAACCAAAGACATAATAAGTCGCAAGTGAAGTGGTATTGCTAACCACATAAATGATGAAACAAGCATCTGAGTGCAATCATATTTGCAAGCCACTGTGCCTTGTACAGGCCAGGTAATAAGCGAAAGGAAGATGAACTTACACATTTCTGGTTTTTCTGGTTAGTAATGAAATAAGGAGATATGTAGCCCCTATCCAGCTTCATTCCCTCAACAACTTCCAATTCATTATATAATGTCTTCCCATCCTGCAAAAGTCAAATAGAGTTGAGCCCATCAAAATTAGGAACTCAAATATTAGCAGTGTGAGATTGAGCAGAAGCCTATGTCAATTCAAAATTTAAGCAGGGTGTGAATTTCCATACACCTAATGGTCTGTTTGGAAACCAGCATTTCATTTGAAATGCTGGGTTTGAGTCAAATGAAGTGTTTGGATACTCGAAGAATTTGGATTTGGATTTGAACAAAATTCAATAGCAATCTAAACATCTTTACAACATGAGATTTCTAATGACAACTCTTACCTTGTCATTTGAAATTCCATGATTTCCCAAACATTATATTTGCATTTCAAATCAAATCCAAGTTTTTAAACACAACTTTATATTTAAGACACCCATTTCCATCATAGAATGAGCAAATTTGTTTGGCAGAGCGAGAAATAGAACAAAACTTGGAACACAGCCATGTATGCTACAAATCATTGACTTACAGCAATTGTAATGACTCCCTCTTTGCCAACTTTTTCCATTGCCTTTGCAATTAACTCACCAATTTCCCTTTCGCCGTTAGCAGAAATGGTACCGACCTATATATGAATGACAACTTATATCAGATACTCACAAATTATTACCACAACATTAACTTTTACAAGAAATTAAAGTGGTCTACTAGATGAAAGAAACACTCTGAAAATGACATGAAGCAGATGCCAAACCTGTGCTATTTCTTCAGATGTGCTGATCATTCGTGTTCTGCTTTTCAAGCTTGCCACAACAGAATCAACTGCCATACCAATGCCACGTCTAAGATCCATTGCATTCATTCCAGCTGCAACGGACTTGCATCCTTCAGTGAATATTGCTCTAGTAAGGACAGTGGCACAGGTGGTACCTACAAACAAATACCAAAAGATGTTTCAGTCTTTACAATTAGTGAAAAAACAAAACACCATACATATTTTTTCTGCATTGCCTAATCAATAGCAATGGCTAAAAACAGTGTTACTTAACATGTAAAAAACAGAATGCCACATTAAACCTCTTGTGAAAGAAAAGGAACTTTACCATCTCCTGCTACATCATTAGTAGCATTTGCAACCTGTTTGACAAGACTTGCACCAATATTCTTAACCCTATCGTTAAACTCAATGCTTTTGGCAACAGTTACACCATCCTTTGTCACTTTGGGAGCACCATAGCTTTGTTCAATAACCACTGTTCGTCCCTGCAAAACAAGTTGTTTGTTGATGTCACCCAAAACAAAGCAACAGTCCAAGATAAATGCATGACAAAATGTTGTTTATTTCATGTCGGCCGAGACTCTCAGCCAATAAATCCATGTCAATGAGGTGATGTCACCTCATCAATTAACACTCATACTCATTCCAATATATTTGTAGGCGCGGAGCGCCGGCCTGGATCCATTTATTTTGTGTCTTGGCTGAGACTCTCAGCAAATAAATCATGACTGAGATTTCAGGCACTCTTTTCAAAAATATTTTATCTGATTTCAAGGAACTCTCACCATAAAATTGGGAGACTTGTTTGAAATCCTTGTCAAAATATAGAACTATTTCATAAATCTACCATTTAAAAGGACTAAAATCCCTTTAGTCACAAAGTTTAGTTCTTTGCTTGCCTCAGAACATCATAGATCCAATCCAAATAATGTACCTTCGGTCCCATGGTCACTTTAACCGCTTCCGCAAGCTCTTCAACACCTCTAAGCATTGCAGCGCGAGCTTCCACCCCAAATTTGATGTCTTTAGCTGCATAGTTTCTGTTCCAATTCAACCTACTTCCAATCTACAAGATACATACATAAAGAGAACAAGTCAATATCTTAAAATCGTGAATGATCAGGTCCAGCACAAAACGCATAGTGAAAACCAACCTGCTTGCCACCATTCCTAGCTACCCTGTAGCCCAAAAAGCAGCAAAAATAGAATCAGAAATCATTAGAATGATCAAATATAAACACTAATCTAGCTGCTGAGAATTTACAAAAGACGAAATTTTTCGATTTCTGTGCACATTGTTGGGAAAACCCAAATGATGGGGTTGAAATTGAAATGTACCGAGCCTTGGAAGCGACGTTTGAAGCGAGACGGTACATGGTGATTGCAGGAATGGAAATTGAGCAGCAGCAATGTAACAGTATATTAGAGAATTTGTGCGCTTTTGAAGGGGAAGAGAAGAGTCTAGAAGTGGCAGTTCCTAGGGTTCAGGGTTTTACACTTTTACTTAGCTTATGTCTCTTACTTCATGTTGTTTATGAACGGGAAAAAGTGCTAATTTAGTTCTGCACTATTCATATTGTGTTAATTTCGTCCATAAACTATCAAACCAGCTAATTTAGTCTTTAGGTTATTCAAATTTGTCAGTTTAGTCCAAACGATTTCATAAACGAGCCAAATCAGGATATTCTGTCAAATACATTGACGGAATCCGTTAAGCGCGCTGACGTGGCATTTTTATTTCTTTTGCCACGTAAGCGGACTTAACGGATTTCGTTATGGTATTTAACGGAATGTCCTGAATTAGCACGCTTTTTGAAATACTTTGGACTAATTTGGTTCGTTCTGTAAACCTTTGAACTAATATCGCATGTTTGATAGTTCAAGGACGAGAATGGCATGATCTGGATAGTTTATAGACTATTTTGTCATTTTTTTCCTTATGAATTCCATATTTATCCATTAAACTACAACAAACATACATGTTATTTACCTCTTTATCTCAAAATAAGTGTCGTTGTATCTATTTTGAGCACAATTAAAGATAAGTTACGTGTTGTGGTATGTTCACTCTTGTGTTATCGTGATCATGTATAAATGGATACTAACTACTAACTAACATATTATAAAAATATTATAAACAATTCATTCGTAACCAATTACTTTAAGAAATGAGGACACTCATATAGAGATAGATGAGTATTGATAATGAATCGTGGGCTCAACAAAACATGTAATGTACGTATATGTTAACACGTGTCTTTTCACTATTGTAATTCTCAATCTGTTTGCAAATTGATATGTCACTCACATACCCATTATTAAAAGTCACCCAAAATATACTCATATCCTTGGCTGTTTAACTTACATGGTGTAAGTGCAAAGAGAGGATAAAAATAGAAAGGTTCGAGGTGGCGACAGAGTACAGAGGGTTGCGGGACGTTGGAGGTGTTGATGATTCGAAGTGAAGAGAAAGAATAAACTTGGGATATACCATGAGGCACAAATAATCGATGAAATGATTCAAATATTAGCTACGATTCTGTTTATTGTAGCCCTGTATTTTTTAGGAAAATCACCGCTAATTCTCTTGATATCAGGACGAAGATGGTGGGTACAAGATATTGTGATTTGAAGTGAAGCTTTGCGTAATTTTCAATGGAAATGATAGGATTTGTTATATTATATGTCCATGGTGGGGTTGAGATTGATTTAGGTTTAGGTTTTATTTTATTTTATTTTTTAAAACTTAAATGTTGGTGATCGAAATTGTATTTTTCATAAAATTAAAAAAAATCAAGCCAAAGTCGAACTTTGTTCGATGTGAATGAATCATGAATTTGATAGATGTGTACTTTTATTTCTTAACCAGATCGTATCTATCTGCTCATAAAATACAGTCATGGAAAGCTCGGTTGCAACAATGATTCTCATATGGCATGCTACTTTCAAAGATCCCCTCATCACAAAACTTGGTTGAACACATCCATGTATCCATCTAATTCATTTGAATGGCTAGAAACTCCAAAGTCTTCTCTAACATTGAATATTCTCTTGTCAACACTCTCCAGCAGGTCAAGGTATTATCCTTCTTTGTTGCCTTACCAAGCACAACCTCTTCCACCTCCCGCACTGAAACATACTCTGTTGTGTCACAAACCCTATATCGTGAATCTCAATTAATTAATTCTCAAATTAGTCTTCTTCTAATTCTCTCAACTTTTTCCTTCTCGAAAAGGTGTTAGGATTTTCATATATAGTGCTAATAAATTCCTAGAAAAAAATATAATTGAGTTGAGATTAGACAACATTGTCACAAATTTTATTAATAAAGATCTTGTTTTAATAAGATCAGTCTATTTCTGTATTATTATAAGAGAATAAAAAAAATATGAGTCATGTTGCTTTTTATTTAGGTTAAGTCAAGTCAATAACTATATACTTTATTATATATTACTCATATACTCGTTCTATTGAATTTGTGGGAGCACAAAATTTTAATAAGATAAATGTTTAAATCTCATAAGTGGATTAGGTCCAAAATAGGAACTTTTAGCTTAGACTCATCGGTTTCTTGTCATAGTGAATTGTGAACTTTTTATATATTACTTTGGAAACTGCAACAAATTGACTAAAGACGGCAATAAGTGAGATATGATTCTAAGAATATTTTACTAATATATTATAAATTTACAGAAGATGTACTTTTTTTTATTGAAATATCAAAATCTTCAATCAAACATCTATTTGTGCGATGAATTCGAAAGTCCCATGAAATAGATAAACACAAAGTCACAAGCATGGACCAAATCTTTGACAATACTTTATTAAGTGTAATTCCATTCAAGAGTTTAATCTCATGGATAGATTTCAAATAGTTGGCTAAAGTTTCTTATTTTGCATCTCACAAACATGGGGTACATCAAACATTGTCATGTTCCATATTCAAAACTATCATTTATTTCAAAATTTTCACTTAAGTGTTAAGTGGTTGTTGAGTTAACATGTTCCTCACTCAAAACTCGTTTATATCTAAATGGGTTTTGAATTAAGTTTAACCCATTACCCATGCAAATTTGATTCTTCAATGCCTATGTATTTTCATGACAATTTTCATATTTTTGTTGCTTATAATAGTCTTAAGTATGAGAGAATCGATAATATATCTTTTTCTCTCTCATTTTCTTTCTGGAAATCCTAGCCGTCTTCTCTAGTTCTTCGACCACAAATTTTCTTTGAACTACCGCCGGTCGTTTTTGATCGGCGGTGGTTCAAGCTTCTCTTATTGAATAAAACTTAGATCCTTCTGAGAAAAAAGTGGGTTTTCTCCAATTTCAACCCCACTTTCTCTGACACCCGATTTCATGTGCTATTCAATAGGCTC
>JAYMSZ010003820.1:0-10149 GCA_036897665.1 Pelargonium citronellum | reverse complement strand
TTATGGAGGTTTTGCGAAAGCCTCTGCCCGCTGCTTTTCGAATCAATTCCAGGTAGTTTTGGATTCTTCGTCTATTATGGTTAAGATTATGTATTTTTTTTAACTTCAGATTATGTATTATTAACGTCATTTTTTGGAAGTAAAACAGTTAGGATGAATGCATATAGATATATTTGGCTTTTTGAAATGTATCTCTTCTGGCTGTAATGTTAATATGCATTTTTGTTCATGCAAGTAGTTATAGAACAATTGTTTAGTCGGTGTATGAAGCTAACTTTTTTGATGTTATGTATATATTTTGAGTTTAGTGTCACAATACACACGCGTTTGTGATATGACTAGGGTAATTGTTGTGGGGTATTCATTGCCTTCTTACTTGTACCCAAAGCATCTGATGGATCTCTTACCTATCTAATTTGCTAACATGATAATATACAATGCTCTTAGAATAGTTTTGTGCGAGTGTTTGGTTAAAATTGCATCTATGTTGAGTTGTGAACTGTTTGGAGTATTTCCTCCCGAACATTTGCTAGCGTGGGTAGAAATCGTTTGGAGAATCTCTTCTCACATCCTAGCTGTGACTGCCAACATAGGTTGCGAGAAGATCCTAGGAAGCTAGGCATTTGCTTAAGAGTATTATATATTAGGAATTTAAGCCAAAAGACTTTTGGCTTAGGCTAAGCTACCAATGGATTGCTTAGCTTAAGCCAAAAAAAAAAAAAAAATGATGGCCTAGATTCTTACCTATATATATTATTAGACTCATCTAGCTCATTCAATTAGTTGGATTTTGATTGGTTCCACTGAAGTTGTGGGCCAGGTGATTGATCTGAGAGATTAATCCTACCGATTGGCTACACTATCGTGAATGGTAAACATGAGAGATTAATTCCACCTAATGGCTACAGCACCTTTTCTCTTCTACTCTAAATTTTAAAACTAAAAACATCATCTACCAAAACTTTAGATTGCCCTAAAATTTGTTGAGTTATATTGTATTCTATATTTTGCTGATATTTTTTCATATTCAATTTACTATCTATTAATTGTAGAGAATTTTTGGCTCACATC
Organism: Pelargonium citronellum; assembly: GCA_036897665.1. NCBI lineage: Eukaryota > Viridiplantae > Streptophyta > Magnoliopsida > Geraniales > Geraniaceae > Pelargonium > Pelargonium citronellum. The sequence goes on along the minus strand of JAYMSZ010003820.1, from coordinate 9,078 downwards.
TAATGGTTGTTTCTCCTTCAATTTAATTTTTCAGTAGCCAATTCTCTGGGGATATTCGGTCACAATTAGAGAATGATTTTATGATATCGCTTCAAGCTGAGGCAAGTCATGTCAATTGCTTTGTTACTTTAATTCATGGGTTGATCATTATTATGAAGATGTTCATCTTCCCTCTGATTGTTAATCTATCTTTTGTTTTAGTTCACTGAGGGAGATGAACTGGTGCCCATTAGACCACTGCCTTGGTACCCTGAGAACCTTGCTTGGCATTCAAATTTTTCTCGGATGCAGCTAAGGAAGAACCAAACCCTTGAAAGGTGATTCATGCATTGCTTTGTCATATGTGTTCATTGAGACCTAATTGGGTCTCATACATAAATCCAAAATAGTCCATGCAACATTTGCTGTTACGGTCTGGTATGTGAATTATGAATCTTGGCAGCCATTCATGGTTACTACATGGACAATATGTTGGTGGGGCCAATTAAATATATAACAATGTATAATGTGGTTAACACTGCAAAATCTTTCAAGCTAAAGCTTACATAATTTGAATTATGAAACTAGATCTAAATTTCAACTGCATATGCTTTGCTAGTTAGTTGTCCTAACCTAATAAACTACAGGTTCCATGAGTTCTTAAAGCTAGAAAATGAAATTGGGAACATCACAAGACAGGAAGCTGTGAGCATGGTAGGGCAACTTTAGATATAATTATTGTGTGTTTCTGTTGTGTACTTTATTTGAAAAAAGTATTTACTCTTTTATTGACTGCTTGTAGCACAGGTACCTCCCCTCTTCCTTGATGTGCATCCAGATCATTTTGTACTTGATAGTAAGCCACTTATGGTGCATTTAAATGTCATTTCCTTTTGGTTTGCTCCAATGTAGTATAGAAAATTAAGTATACAGTTCCATGTCCCTCAAACAACCCATCCTGGATGTGTCAGCAAGTTTCAATCCTCGGGTGTACAATCACAAGAGGCTCTTCCAGTTGAACCAACTGGTGCCCTTTTTTTTTTCTTCCAGCCATTATAAAACACGACATGTTACATAACTGCTTCCATTGTTTCTATGCAGTGTGTGCGGCACCAGGTTCAAAAACATTCCAGCTGCTAGAGATTATACACAAGTCAATGGAACCGGGATCGCTACCCAATGGAATGGTCTGTTTCCTTGAATACACTCTATTACTCTCTTTATGCCAGTGTGACATGCAACTGCTCTCCTTTTACTAAGGAACCTATGAAAATGATTTCTCATTATTTCTTATTCTTGATTAGGTGATAGCAAATGATCTTGACGTTCAAAGATGCAATCTTCTCATCCACCAAACTAAAAGAATGTGCACTGCTAACTTAATAGTTACAAACCATGAGGCTCAACAGTTCCCCAGCTGCCGATTAAAAAAACGCTCTTATGAAATTGGTTCAGAGCTGAGTATGAATCAAATTCTCTTTGATCGTGTCTTATGTGATGTTCCCTGTAGTGGAGATGGTACACTTCGCAAGGCTCCAGATATTTGGAGGAAATGGTGGGTTTAATCCACCTCTCTTTCTCTTCCCCCATTTCTTTCTTTATTAATTTGTACGGGATCTATATATCTGTTTTAGATTGCTTTTTTTTAAAGGTGATGATATATGTTCTGCTCTAATACAGGACTCCAGGAATGGGGAATGGGCTCCATAGCTTACAACTTAGAATAGCCATACAAGGTACCTTAATTGAGAAACCCTTTGTTTGCAATTTAAGTCATATGCTTATTAGGCTGTTGGTCTCATACTCTCAATTTTTCTCCTTTTTGCATAGAGGATGTAACTTGAAATTTCATGTCCTTATGTGGTTGCTTTAACTGTTTAGTGGAGAACTAGAAATCAATTTATGCCATTTTATTATTTCTTGATTGACAGTAAAGATATACAAGTGAATTCCCAAATAAATTGTACTTGAGATCACTCAGTTTATGTATAGTAACATGGAAAAATTATGGCGGCTTTGGCCTCTTTGAACTGCTCACTTTTCCTCTTGTGGCATTTGTGAAGTCATGTTTATGAAATCAGTAATGCTTTTTCACTAAAGCTGCATGTGGTCTTTGCTCCCTTGATTTGAGAATTGTTGTTGATGAAATTAATCTCATCATTATTTAAAGTTATACTTGAAATATTTTTCGTTAAATGGGCATGCAAAACTTTACAGGTTTATCTTTGCTTAAAGTTGGTGGAAGAATGGTTTACTCTACTTGCTCTATGAATCCAGTTGAGAATGAGGCTGTGGTTGCTGAGGTAAATTTATTGGTTTTTGCATCCTAGACTGAGTTTGTCTAATTACACTAACTCCCTTTCTTCATTCTTTTGATTTGTCTTCAGATTTTGCGGAAGTGTGGAGGCTCTGTTGAACTTGTTGATGTTTCTGGTGAGCTTCCTCAGCTTATACGCCGGCAAGGTCTTAAGAAATGGAAGGTATTTTGCTATTGCTAATTTCAGGCTAGGTTATTCCACTTTTTTAAGTCTTAGCGCTACACTAAATATACGAGATTCTGGTTTAGTCTTTTTTGTCATAAAACATTGCAAGACTTGGGCTTGGTTTCTTTAGATTGGCCTCTTCCCTAATATCGCCTATAACCTTATAAATTTGGTAATACTTAATTCCTTGTTCTGTGCATTAGTATCTATTTAAAATCTAATTACAAACGGTGTCTACTTTCTAATGGGTGTAACTTGCTATTGATATAAAATCATCCGCCTGCCTTTAGATATTGAAGAACAAAACATACAAATACTCCTGAATTATTTTTTTCTGAGAAAATTGAGAATGATATAAATAGATGGCTCCAGATTTTGACCATTATGTACAAATGATACATACTAGAGATAAGCCCATAAAAGAAAGCAAGGCTTTGCAAATAGTTAGCCTTGTACTGTTTCCAAGGGAAACAAATGGTTAGAACTCAATATTTCTAATAATATGTTCTAGAGTTTGAAATAGATATAGGAAAAGAGGTGTTTTGTGTGGCCGATAGGCCGGAAAGGCTTCCTTGTGGAGCCCCTTAAAAAATCACTATTTTGTTTGCTTGCAAGCCACACACTCAGTATGAACTGTGTTGTGTATGGTACATAAATTAATTTGTTTAAAACATGTCTTTTGGTTATCTATAAAGCTGTTTTTGATTTCTGTATCATGTTTTCACTTCAATACACTTGGCAACAGATACATGACAAGGGCAGTTCATTTATGTCCTTTAAAGACATCCCCAAATTCCGAAGAAGTGTGATTGTTCCTGGCATGTTTCCTTCTGGCAGAAGCTATCCAGACCCAACTGAATTAGTGGAAAAGGATGAAAATGGTGTTTCTCCCGAGACTGAGATCCAGTCAGCTGAAGATTCTGTGGCTCATTCTGAGCATTTGGTTGAAGTTTGTGATCTTCCACTAGAGCGTTGCATGAGGATAGTACCTCATGATCAAAATGGCGGAGCCTTTTTCATTGCTGTCTTCCACAAAATTTCTCCTTTGCCACCAGGTACACATCAAATACCGTTTATGCTCCCGTATAAATCTTAGGTAGTACTGTGCATCTGTCCACAACTGGACTTGACCAAACCAGGTCCCTAACAGGCGGACCAAAGACCGGACCGAACCGAACCTAAATGGGTTGGATTGAATTTCAATCAATTTTATTATTAAAATATGTCCTGAGAAAATTTTAGTAAGTATAAGAAGTGATAATTGGAGTGAATTTGGTGAGTAATAATGGAGTGGATGGTACAAAAAATGATAAAAACAATTTTAAATGACATTTTATAACAAAATTCATTTTATAAATGAAATTAAAATAAAAAATATTCAGTCTGGACCAATTTTGGACTGGTACTGGACCAAAGACTAGACTGAATTCATTCAGTCTGGTTCAGTCCTTTTTTCCAGTCTGGACCCAAAAAAATGCACTGCCCTAATCTTAGAAAATAGAAACCCAAGGAAAAAAAGACATTTATCATGATAATAGACCAAAGAGGCTATGATAAAATGTTCGGGGGCATATTGATTAGTAAGCTCCTTTGTTACTTTCTGCTTTTTCTGACTCTTTTAAGTATGTGTTGATTATTTCATCAGGCATTCAGGAGAAACCAAATGGCGTGCAAGAGATTTCACATTCTGGAAATGGTGAGCCACGAGAAGAATTACCGGATGAGGTTAATGAAGAGGTAAATGGGTTAGATGTCAATTCAGCAGATGTTATTGATGAGAAACTTTCAGAAGTTGCCTCGGATGCGGATTTAAATGATGAACCCGATGCTTCAGTTTTGGAACCCAATCCCGCCAATTCATCTGAAGAACCACCGGAGGAATTGGAATCAAAAGAATCCATTGCTCCAGCTGACAAGGAAACTAATCCGAGAAAAGCTGGAGGAAAGAGAAAGTTACAGATGCAAGGCAAGTGGAGAGGGGTTGATCCCGTTGTTTTCTTCAGGGACGAAACCATTATCAACAGCATAAAGACATTTTATGGTATTGACGAGTCCTTCCCGTTCAATGACCACCTTGTCACTAGAAACAGCGATGTTAATTCTATGAAGAGGATCTACTATGTTTCAAAGTCGGTTAAGGATACTCTTGAGCTGAACTTACTTGTTGGGCAGCAACTCAAGATCACTTCCATCGGCCTTAAGATGTTTGTAAGTATTCCTTTTCATTATCTCGGTATAATGTTATTGTCTCTATTTGTGCCCCGTGCTATCTTCGTTGTCTCGTTTCTTTCCTCACCTAGGATAAAGTTCATTCATTTCTCGCTAAAGTTCGTCTACCGTGTCAACTTATTTTTGTAAAATTTGGACATTTGAGAAAAGTGAGGGTGAGACTCAGTGCAGCAGTAAGGTTGTCGCGTTTCGACCTTGAGGTCACTGATTCAAATCGTTGAAACAAACTTTCTTTAAAAGCAAGAGAAAGGCTTTATAAATAAATTACCTTACCAGACCTTGAGAGCCTTGTGCATAGAGCTGCTATTTTGGATCCAAACTCCAGACATCCAAAGTTCGTCTACCGATTTATTTTTTGGCCGGGCCCGTTTTGGGTTAGTTTTTTTCAACTCGAACCTTTAAAGACATGTTATGAATTCGACCTAAAATCCGAATTGCCAGCTCCACTAGTGCATTGGACTGCTCTTTCTGGAAATTGAGTGAAGTGCTAACCTTTGAAAGGCCTGTTGAGCGGGAGGAACGTTGCATACGTAAAATGACCCTCCCGGACCCTTTGGAGCCTCTTGCACTGTAGTGCCCGATCTGGAGATTTAAAAAATTCCATTATGTGTAACCTTTAGAAGGCCTGTTGATGATATGTATTTTACTTCCGGCATCACTGACAATTTTCTCTTTCCTCACATACAGGAGCGGCAATCGCAACTGGCGGGCAGCAACGCACCATGCGCCTTCCGGATATCATCTGAAGGAATGCCCCTGATTCTCCCATACATAACCAAACAGATCCTACTTGCATCTCCGGTAGACTTCAAGCATCTCCTGCAATACAAAACTATCAAATTCGCCGATTTTGTTGACACCGAGTTTGGTGAGAAAGCAACAAAACTAATGATGGGATACTGCGTGATTATTTTGGGCAAAGGTCAGTAGCATCATCTACACCAAGTTATCTTGACGCATACATGTGGCTGTAAACAAGCCGAGCTTTTAGCGAGCCGCTCGAGCTCGTTTCGCTTAATATTTGGCTTGAGCTCGAGCAAACCCGACCCTAAATTTAGGGTTGTTTAATAAATGAGCCGAGTTTGTGCCAAAATCTTATTGGGTTTCAGTTGATAAAATATCAACAATCCGGGCATGAGCTCATTCAAAACCAGCTGAGTCTGAATAATTCTAGGCTGATTCGGCTCAATAACACCCATATGCCCGTGCACGTTTTTACTTTTCAGGTGAAAAAACCTCATCAGATCGTATCGAAGTGACCAAAAGAACAATTGCGATCGGGTGTTGGAAGGGCCGGGGTAGTTTGACTGTTATGGTCACCGCAATAGACTGCCAAGAATTGCTGGCAAGGCTCGCAGCACGAAATGAAATCGAAAAGGAGTCTCCGAACCCAGACAATGGCAATGGAACCGACGAGACAAAGTCGGAGAAGCTGACTGACGAGGCTGCAGATGGAACAGAAGATGTGAAAGACGTCGAGATTGAGGACGTTAAGGCAAGTCAGTGACTGCCGTACCAAAATTTTGAGTAACTAAATTATTATTATGTTGTTGTACTATTATTTAGATAATTTAGTATTGGGTTATGTAAGTTGATACTTTCTCATGCGATTGGTTTTATTTATGTAGTTGAATATCTTGATATTTGCGGCATACCTGATTATTCCTTTCTGTATTTTTTGGAATTTGAACATCATGGTTTGTGCAGCTGAGTTAGTAAAAGCAATTTCAAATTGTATTCAGTTTCGACGATTAGTAAATCTGTAAAGAGCACACAATTTGGACATAAACCCGTGGGGACACTAAAAAAGCCAACCCAGGTTGAATGTAAAATCAGCCTTAAAACCGACTCAAAAGGAGTCGGGTATAAGTTAGGTTTCTCCATCCCGGCTCGGGACAACCCAAAATTCGAATTGCCAACCTGCTGTAATTTCCATCAAAAAAATTTCAAACCAGACAGTGATTAGATCTCGAAAATGACAGATGGATAATAATAAATATAAAGAAGTCGGGTAGTAAAGAAGACCATTTTCAACGCCTACACTTTCTGTTCTTCCATAATCAAACATGCAATTAATCAGCTTCTTGTGCAAAACTAATCTACAGGCCAATGAAAAATTATACAACAAAACATAACCACACCTTCCAAAAAATTTGCTAAACAGACCAAATTCCCAATCCCAAATCTAGACCTGATGATTCGGGCCACGGGTCAGGAAAAACTCACGTGTTTGCATTTGTAACTGTTCGTCGGTCTTAGCATTTCCCACTAAATAGTGAGACGTGTTATGACTGACAAAAAGTTGTCCGACAGAACACGTGCATTATCTGACCAGGCCTGTTTAGACCCAAAACCAGAATCTCCAATCAAATTACGACGATGCACAACACATGCTGCTCTTGACCGGAACTTCTTGTGCAGGGCCTTGGATATCAATTTTCTTACCTGCCAGAGATGCATTGCCGTTACCTTGATTTTCACTCACCGATAGGCTCTTCTTATTCACAATGTTGAAGATTTGAGTCAACACAGTCGTGAATGCAGTCTCGACGTTTGTTGATTCCAATGCTGAGGTTTCTAGGAAAAATAGTCCTTCCTTTTGGGCAAATTCCTTGGCGTCATCAGTTGGAACTGCTCGCTGGCTCTCGAGATCACTCTTGTTCCCGATGAGAATGATAACAATGTTCTTGTCGGCGTGGCTTCGCAACTCCTCCAGCCAACGAGGTATGTGATCGAACGTTTGGCGTTTGGTTATGTCGTAAACTAGCATTGCCCCGACAGCACCTCTGTAGTATGCACTCGTAACTGCTCTGTAGCTGCTCATAATTTTAAAGAGACAGAAAATAAAACATTTTAGGTTTTGCTCGGGGGAGGGGGGAGACCAGTAACAAGTATAACTAGACTCGCTAACAAACGACTGAGCATACATAGTATCATATATTATCACAATAACTGTTCTAAATATAGTACATGTACTATCCAGCCACTTCAAGTGGTATCAAGAATAATGTAGGAGGAGATGTGATGCATTCTAGCTAGTTCATATTCCAATACTTGCCAAACCCTTTTAAGTATCATTAACCTAGTTGATCAGTTATTGTCATCAGTTATAATCCTACGAAAACAAAAAGGTTAGAGCTTTCACTAGTTTCGACATTTAGAAGGATTGTCTTCAATGAAGTGTCAATCTTCTCTTATCTTAAGCAGATTCATATGGAGAGAAAACAGGGTTCAATTTCAGGTTCTGTACTATATTTCATCATACACCAAATGTGGCACAAGAGAAGCTGAAACCAGATCGAACATAGCTGTGACCTTCCACATATTCACAAATACTGTTAAGTAGGTACTTGGTAGTTGGTACCCATTCCCTATAGGTTAAGTAGTGCACACATAGCATTAAGATATGTATACAATCCAGATAGGTGCAAGTATATTTTTTAAGAATAGCATTTCCCAAGTCAAGGTTAAAAACCAAAGATAATTGGGAAACAAATGGTGAAAAAAAAAACACAGGGCATACAAGTTGGATGTAGTAAACTCGAACTATTAGCACAATATTCAAGTTGAACCCAATCTAAGAAGTAGTATTACCAGTTGAGGACCTATGGTCACACCAATTGACAAAAATGAAAACATCATAAAATGAGCTTAGATGAGCAAACCTGCCTAAAACACCAGTGAAAGCCCGTCTAATGAGTTTACTTAATCTTTGGTAAGAAACTATAATCAAGACTATGAAAATGAAGTGGCAAGGATTCTAATAAATTGATTCTACATACAAATAGCCAATGACGGAGCTAGGGGTGATCCATAGTAGGCAACGGCCCATCCTAGGTTGATAAATAGCATATTTTTGAATTGATGTTGATGCTTTTTTCAGTGTTAGTGTTGAGTGGCCCCTTACACATCTAAGACATGATTTCAATTTGATTCAATTGTTTTAATTCAACAGTAAAAACTAAAGAAAATGTGTCCATCCACTGACTCCGCCATTGCAGATAACAGTTATGAAAGTTCATCAAATTACTAATCATTACTGGAAACTATTTCGAACAACAATTCAGATTTCTGCTAAATGACACAAGCTAGATGACCTGTACCATAACTGAACTAAAAAAAAAAAACTGAATCAAATCTACTCAGCCCAGGCATGTATCCACAGAATCACACTATTCTTTCATCAATTTATGTTAAGAAACACAAGTATAAACGAGCACAAAGCAGGTAGAACAAGAAGATGAATCAAAACAGTACTATACCGTTCTTGACCAGCAGTGTCCCAGATCTGAGCCTTGACGCTCTTGTGTTCGATGACCATGGTCCGCGTCTGGAACTCCACTCCGATCGTGGCCTTTGAGTCCAAACTGAACTCATCGCGAGCGAA
>JAYMSZ010003819.1:0-10149 GCA_036897665.1 Pelargonium citronellum | reverse complement strand
AGACTTGGGAGACTTGGGAAAAACTCTTGGGAGGTTTGGAAAAAAAGGAACCTATGGCTTCTCCCACAAAAGCCAGTCACTCGAGTGGAGATCTGCAAGTCCAGGATGGTGTGGAGAGGCGAAGCATGAGGTGCGTCGCAGCAGCAGGAGGCGCAATGCACCAAAGCAGCTTTTATTAATAGTTAACATGCGTCATTTGTAATTTCTCTATTAAAGCTCCAAAAAGCATAATTTCACATGATGTAAAAACTGGGAAGATCTTCATGGTGTGGCATAGAAAACAAGAGGGGCTTGTGAAAAAGAAAAATGGTCAACTATTTGGGGCCTTGGAATAAAAAAAAATCTCACAACTATGAACAAAAACTTGCCTTTCAAATGGTGGTGGTCCTGGTGGAGATTTGTCTAAGATAATAAATGCTGTAAGTATTGTTGGAAGCTTAAAGATTGGGACCTTCTCAAGCAAATAAACTGAACAATATGAGGATCAAAATGGGATATACTCTATTATTACAATGAAGATGCATTGCATATACATGCACTATACACCAAAGGAGCACCATAAGATTATATCTCAGACATGGCAATGAAAATGTATATACCTATGCACACATAAAAACTTTTTGGCTTTCACAACTATACCAGAACAATAGGGAATTGATTCAGAGAGGCAAAAACACAACTAGTCTTATTGGCATCAACAACCTGCAGCCTTCAAAAAGTTGTCATATGGGTTTGTTGGTGGCAGCTGCAACAAGTGTGGATGTTGCTGGTACTCAGTTGCACAAAGCATCCCCGAAGATGGATTTGAACCCATGTTTTCATCGAGGAATGGATTTCCACTCTGCACCTCAGTTCATTCATTTGTCAGTTCATTTCACTAAAAATGTTTTAACATATAACATTTTAACTTCACTCCTTAAGGAAATAAACTAAAATTTGAGATACAAATCATAGCAAACTACCTTTGAGAAACCCAACGCAGCAGTCGAAGCAACCATTTCATCAAATGAACTTTCCCAAGTCTGGCTCATGCTCATGAAAGTGGAAATCTTCTCCTTACCCATCTGAAGGGATTCACAATAGCCAGCCATTTCCATGTAAGGCATGTCACAGGGATGTGAGGTTGACAATCTTTCTACCTGAGCTGTCGTCTCCATAGCCTACATGCACTCAACCTTTTAGTAAACAGTAGATCCAACTTGACCAAAAGACTCGATGAGTTGCAACTTGCTAGACATAAGGTCGAGTTCAATTAACCATCTTTTCCCCCCATACAATAACTAAACTTTGATACTAATACTGTGCCCCGCCAATATACATGTCTTCAAGAGCTGTTCATCACATCTTTATCTCCACTCACCCTTGAGTCTTCGCATGTTACTGTCTACTAATGTGGATGAGTACAAAAAAATCTCATTCTAAGTAAACCAAGATAACCCAAGGAGCTAGAAATCCGTCTGATCATTATGAAGATATTGACTCTTAGTTACCTGTCTAATTACAAAACTAATATCTTCAGTTGGGTGCGTACAAGAAAATGTCATTCCAAGTTAAACGTTATGAGCTGGTGATTAAAGGTATACAATAAAGCTTCACAGAAAACAAACTCAACGGGTTTTGTGTAAGAGAAATGCCTAGAGACTGAATCCAGTAGAATTTTCAATTCAAGCTAAAAATCTGTCAGATCATGAAGAAATTGACTCTCTAGTACATTTCTTTTATGAAAACTATCTTCAGATGGATTTTCTATGGCTGTTTTTTTTCCTAGGTACTAGTTGGATTAAATCTGTCTTTGTTCTACTGCATTCATCTGCTCAGAAATCTAAAACTATTGAGTTTAAATGAAACACGAGCTTATTGAATCTTGCATGCATATATGCATGTTTGCAATAAACAAAGTAGATGCATATCGTATGCATATCAATGAACTGACTTACTGAATCTAATAGGTCATCAACACTCAAGAGGCTTGATTTTTTCAGAGGCAATGCTGAATCCTGACTTTCAAATGCACTGGGTAAATCATCATCATCATCTATTGAATACATATGTGCATCCTGCATGTCGAGATCATAATATGAGTAGGTATCCAGTTTACAGAACAGAAAACAGAGGTGAAATTATGTATGGTAAATTACCTTGTAAGAATTTACGTTTTCCTCTAATCCATTTTGGTTTACTTTTCCTGGTTCCATAAACAATTGAGCTCCAAATGGACACTCGATATCAGGCACAAATTCATTAAACAACTGCTCTTTTATGGCTGACGCTTCCTGCAAAGATATAAAAGTTAGCAATGCGATTGATTTACAAATTGCAAATACTTAATGTCAAAAGCAAGTGAATTTACATCGGATGATACTTTCAGGGCATTTAGTATAGCTGACACAAACGATTCTCTAGCTTGGATCTGAGTTACTTCTACTTGTAAAAGTGACATCGAAGCATCTGCATCATCTTCTTTTGATCCATAAACTTTCCCAGGATGATTGAGTCCAGCATTGATAGCCTGCAACTTGGTATCACTGACTAACCATAGATGTGGATCAACCTGATTCACTCATCCGTATTAAGATTAGTAGGAAGTACGCTTAAACTGAATTATAAAGAGGAGGTGAATTGTCGCGAGATCATTACATAAAACCCAGAAGATGAACCCACTCAACATCTAGAACAAATAAAAACAGAAACCAGAAACTTCATACAAGAGAATGTATAAACTGAATAATGACAAATGAGCCGTTTCACCAAGAAAAATTTAAGCGGAAAAATAATTCATTGCACCTACTGTCTTATCTGTAAGTTCTGCCTTGGCCCAATACACGAGAGGGATAATATTATAGATTTTTGATGAGAAGATCATCATAGATGTTGCCAAGGTAAAGAGGGATCGTCGGCGTGATGGTTGTAGTGCTACTCCTATAAAAATAAAAACCTGCATCAGTTGTGGGGTTGACATCTCAAATATGCTCACACATTCTATAACAAGAAATTGGAGAAATGTTTATCCAATTATTATGAAGCTGATCATGTCATACATGCAAATTAACCAAAAAGCTGACTAACAACATAAAATACCCATGTCCTTTGATTTATTTTATCTAATTGGTCACTTTCGCTACTTTTTATCAGGTTGACAGAACAAAAACTGTTACCCTGCCTTTTGGAACATATAGATCACACAACAATTGCAGAATTGTCTCCCTAGTGTGCAGTGTTGCAAAAAACTATACATAACTTTACTACCATTGTATAGGTAAACTCATTAATTTTTCTGCAGAAGGCATAACAAAAATACTTATTCACTCTCAATTCAAATTTGTATCAGTAGCTATTAAATCAGGTTCAGCTTGAAACCAGCTAAGACAGCTATTTATTGAAAAGTTGCTGTCCATCCAATCAAGCCCCAACCAAGCCTCTAACGCATAACTAATCAATCTCAACAAGTTTTCCATTTCAGGTTGTTGGCAGAAGGGGAAGTTATCTTACTTATTATCCTAGATTATGTAAGATATTGTATTAATTATCATACTTGCAATCCAAGATTATGAATTGTTTAACAACAACAAGAAACTGAATTGTTTAACTCGGAAACCATTACGCAACTCACTCCCCCTAGGTCCCAACTCATTTGTTATTTTCAACTTCAGATAGTAACATACCCGACTGTATCCTATCTCTTCCAACTGGCGGTCATTGAGATGATTTAGAATAGTAGAGTTTTGTGCAGCGTGAAGTATGTAAGAGAATTATGGAGGTTGTGCCATATTATCACTATCATGTCATATCTTACAGCAAGAATTGCATGAATATACTTAAAACACTTGAAGAACTCAGAGTTGTACAAACAAAAAAAGAATTTCAAATTTGACAACCTACCTCCACTAATAGAAATGCCTCTCAGAGAAAATGCTAGCTGAAAGCTTCGAACAAGAACCTCATGACTGGAATTCTGCATTACACAATAAAACCAAGAAATCAATGGACCAGGCAGTCAGTGCTTTGGTATTGATACTATAGTTTTGCCAAGATTGATTCTACCTTTGCTCGAGAAAATAGTAATGCCAAGCTGTAGGTATGAGCAATTGCTTCATAGTTTTCGGGTCTATTTAAAGGTGAGATGGATTGTATCCAAAGAGATGAGAGCAACAGGATAATCTGGCGACTGCTCAACCTAAGGGAGGTTGCCCGCTGTTATTTGATCAGTTAAAACTGTCAGGCCAAATGTCGACAAGGCAGTAAATAAACTGTTGGCAGAAACACTGAATCATACCAGTTCCTTATCTGAAATAGTCATAGAATTTCCCTCTATTGAAGTAGATAGATGCCTTTTCACACTATAAGCTCTACTATAGGTCGGTTTCAGTCTGTTAACATGTGAAGGACTACTATTGATTTTAGCATTCCCATCATCCACAATTTGGTCCACTTTGTATTGACCAAGATTTTCTTGCGGTGTGCATTGCTCCTCATCTAACTTGTCTAAGAGTGCAGATGATGAAGAAAACACAGAGACTACTCTTGAGAGAGTTCTCTGAACATCAGGCACCTTATTTGAGCTAGAACAAGGGCAAACAGATGTTGGGACAAGAACAATGGAAAATATGCGATGTGCACCCAACCTGATTTCATGGTCTTCAGCAACCATAGCTAATAGTAACTGATAAATTAATGCTTCCGGAAAAGCCTGCAGAATTTGGGGTTACAAAAAAGAGTTTGATAAGAGCTTGAAGAACCTCTGCACATGTAAAATTCTATACAACTTCTATGAACTCTTTACCTTGTTTTGATATGACAAATTAGGTATGGATGCCACAATTTGAGCTGTACGGTAAACAGCAGCAATCAAGGTCCTGGCCATCACCGTTATAGTTGAGATGTTTTCTAACATCACAGCCATCATATCAAGAACAGGACCTGCATCTCCAATCTGCATGTCCAAGGCACCTCAGTTTTGCAATTATTTTGTAAACAAAGGTCTTCTTATCATTTGAACATTACAGAAAAATAAGCTTAAATATCTTATTTCTTGGAGTTAATGACTACCAAGGCATCTTAGAAATGGTATAAGGGAAAATAAAAGTCACCTTATTTGTTAACTGCACAAGGCACTCATCTACAGCAGCGTGTAAATCTTTGTTCCATTGAACTACTTCATCCCCTAAATTTGCATCATCAAGGGACAAGTGTATACTCTTCCTTAAGTGTCTCATCATATCACTCAGTGCAGTAAGTATAGCTACACTTGGCTGAACCTTAGTTTGTCGAGCAAGGGAAGTAGCAATGTGGATAATATCTAGCTGCATGCTAGGTTTCTGAAGAATATTCTTGTGATCTAGGTGTTTGATTAATGTGGACAACAATACATGTGTATTATGCCCTGCAATGAATAAATTTATCTTAGATGAATTCCTAACAAAAGTATCATTGTATCATTTAAAAAAAGGGATATAGAAATAATGGGTAGGAAAACTGTTTTGGCAACCAGAGGCAACAAATTTTAGAGAAAATTAAGAATTTTTAGTACCAAATTCCTCTATTGTTAACTGCATGTCCTGCAATACAGGAAGAGCAAGCCCATACTTCAGAGACCAGAGATCGCCAGAATCAAAATAGCAGAACACCGACTCCAGGACGCGTCGTACAGTTGTAGCTTCCTTTGCTAACTTGGCTATGTTATGGAGGCAAACCCTAGACCAAAAATTGGGATTCTTGGCATCCTTCCTGGTACAGAGAGAGAGAGAGAGAGAGTTAGTACTAGCTATGACACGATCCACGATATATATACAACTTCAATTATTTCATATCTCAGATAGGGAATTACAGGGACACATTAATATCGCCTCTTTCAGTCACAATCCTCCTCCAAGAAGGAACCCTTGTAATGGAACCTGGAGAAGGAAAAACATGGCCTTCAACATTCTCACTACCTTGCTTATCATGAGCATCTGAGTCTTTCTTATGACCTCCATAATTTTCCATGACTACTGAAACAACCTGAATTAAAAAAAAAGGATTTAAATATAGATCCTTGTTGTATAGAGAAAGGTAAAGATACGAATATCCCGTTCAAAAGACGCTGCCAAGTCAAATGTTAGTAAAATGAAAAGTAATTCCATGACATCGACGATAGAAGTCCTATGCTCAGCTCTAGCCTCTATGTTGTAACTAAAATTATGAAAGAAAATAATCACAGTGACGCCCTAAAAACTGGAAAGGTTCGCATGATGAAGATTCACATTAATGGGCTTCTACAGAACTGTTTACCTCACAATCACAAACTGACATTCCCAGACCACAGACAGACACTTCAGAAATAAAATGCATACAAAGTGACTATGTATACTTACTTTATCAAATTCAGCTGAAATATGAGAGAAGGCACCCATGAACCAAACCTGTGCAACAAAATGAATGAAAATATTTATGCCAACAAGTCAGAATGCAGGGCAAGTGGGAAAATCGGAAACAATATAGATCCCAGAAAACACTATAAACAATATCAAAATCCAAAAGGACAGACCATCATAATTTATGTACATTAGAAATTCATCTTGGTGGCCAGAGACAATATAATTTGGGAACTACCAGTATCATCCTGGGGTGTAACATATTCAATAGACCATATGAAATCTTTTTTTCTAGGAACCACACCTTTCTAGTTCTGTAATCATAGAGCAAACTCAATGTCGATGTTTATCATCTTTTACATCAAAATAATTGTGATTCTAGTAAAGATGCTATAATGGTTTGGAACTTAAAGAGTGACGACTTCATTGTGTGAGTATTGAGATAAAATGTCAAAGTATGGCTTGGTTACATTGGAATAAGATAACTATGAGGAATTATTAGTATGTTACTATGTTGTTATCAAATTATTATGATATTTTTAGGCAACATTGCATTTTAGCCTAATGGAGATCTCTCAAAAAGGAGGCAATCTTTTGAGGATGATCATAAACTTCATCAAGGTATCAAATATTGCATCTATTCCTAAATCATACTGTTACAATGAAACATGTCCTATATGGAGCATTTATTTTTCCATATGAGTATCAAATAGTGCACTTATAGAACTACACTAGCATGATGATGGATTACCATTGATGCAAGACACTGAACTGCAGAAGCACGCAAATGGATAGACTTCTCATCCTCCCCCATTTCTTGAGATAAAAAACAAAGTTTTGGAACCAAACTATCCAAATTGAACATATAAGTACTATCTGCCTGCAACAATTCAATAGAGTCAAGCAAGGTTAGGGACTTCCATGAGAGAAAACCAGCATGCTTGTTCATGCCCAGTAGAGTAGTGTTTAAATGAAACTAGAAATACTACATGTTAAATTTCTAAACCAAAAGCCTAAGTTGATAGATGGAGGAGCACAACTAACTGGCATATGAAGTGGTCTCAAACTCCAAACATTACGATGTGGGATACATTAAAACTCTCCTACACATCCAGGCCGGAGAACATGGGCACTGCACGTGCACCAAGTAAAAACAAGAAGGGAAAGCAGACACAAGCCCAAGACCAAACTAGCTCTAACACCATGTTAAGTTTCCAACCCAAAAGCCTAAATTGTTAAGTGGAGGGGAGCAACTGGTGTATGAAATGGTCTCAACTCCACATGAAAATGTATGGTGCATAAAATATGTAAACCAAGAATAAATAACTCTTACCTGAGCATTTATAAAGTCAAAAAGAGCTTCACATCCTAAAATACGCATTTCATTGTGCCGCGTATGATCCAGTAGAATGTGTACGAGGCTAAGATAGCTACTAGCATACAATGACCTGCCACATATGCACCGTATCATACCTTGAATATGTAGACAAGTATCATAGAAAGTATTTATGCATAATATGAATTTTAATATTTTTCAAGGAAGCATAACATGAGTTAAAAGAACATAATCAGATGTTAACCATGCACTAGATTTTTGTTGGCACCCAAAATCTTTCGATGAAAAACTTATCTAGCAAAACTATTTAGTTTTTAGGGAAAAAGTTTAAATATGGAATGAGAAGAACTACATACCTCAGTTATCTATATAGCTTCTATCTCAAGCACCACCCATTTGTAAAAGAATAATACCCCTTCCGTCCCAATCATCCACTTTCCATTTTTTTGTGAAGAACAAGGATGAGTTTGTAAGAGTTAGTATTTTCTCATTGTAGCCTCATGTGCTCTTATTGCAACAAACTCAATGGGCTCTAACTAGCTTATTATAAAGATATATTGGTAATTCATACATAAGTAACTAACTAAAATAGAAAGTGGACAATTATTTTGGGTCAATTTTTTATAGAGAAAGGGATAATTATTTTGGGACGGAGGGAGTAATACATTCCAATCAATAATGGAGGAATTGGATTATTTGACAATGAAAACCTCGAGTGCAGCATCTGATATTGTTTGATCAATATGCAACTTCATATTAAAAAGTCAAATGTAAGTTTCAAATTACTAGAACCCGTTGACACAATAAACACCCATTTTCAAAAAGTTAATTAAGTCGGAAAGAACGACAAGTACCCAATAGTTAATTGGTCAATGGGGAGGGGGTTTACAGAAAAGTATTATGCTATAAATCCCCCCACATGATATATATAGTCTTCTAGGAATCACAAACAAAATAAAATACCCTAAACAATAACAGTAGTTTATATACTATGAAGAGAAAGAACTCACATTTGCTCCCTACAAGAAAACAACAGTTTCCTGTAGATGCACATAACAGCTTTTACAGAATACAAGCGCTCTGTTCTCAAATCCCTGTAATACTTCTTTTCAAGATAAACTGTGATCTGAAATTGAGACAAATGCAATTTCCAGTTAATTTATAACTAGTTATCAAACTTATAAATATCAGAATTCATATAGTTTGGAGCTCATTAGCTCAAGCAAAACAAATTCAGGCAAGAGATCCACTTCTTATTCAAAAAAAAAAAATCTCCCGAGAGACACCATCATGCTTCTATTTAATAGACATTTGTCAAATCATGTTGATCGCATCCCGTAAAACAACGAACTTCACTTCTTTTGTTTATTCATTAACCGAATAACAAGTTTTTTAAATTATAATATAAATAACAAGCTTTCCATCCAGCACACACTGGAACACCCTTTTGGCTTATCAACTGTTACCAACAAAATAACTGATGTTTTAGACCCATTATTCAAAAAATTGAAGTGAAACAAGACAATCTAGTACCTTTGGTATTTGACGAGGATTTTTTGAGCAATATTCACACAGTTTGCCAATCTTTCGATCATTCACTTCATCTTCCTGCCACAAACAAATTTTGGCATAAGATTTCAAAACAAAGGCACAAGCTAATAATTGCCACAACTTAACTATTCCAGCACAACTCTAGAAAAAGGATAAGAGCACAAAATGAACTTCCAGAGAAGTAAAAAATGAGAATTTCCTTCACTGAGCTCTGACAAAGAAAATTTCTGGGAATTTAAGTAGAGCCAAATTATGTCAACACAATACAAGTTCTAATCTCCTGCATAATCTCGTAACATTTGAAGTCCCGATTATCAATTTTGAATACACTGATTAGTTTGAAAGGAATTTCTCACTTTTTTTTCTTAGGAATCAAACAGAAATTCAATTCAAGATAGAGAGATTAAAAGAAAAAAAAAACGAACCGGGCCTCGGGGTAGAATTTCAGCAAGCATCTTCTTGTAGCGCTTGACCGCCTGCCTCGATCTGGGACGCACTGCCGGACAAAAGTAGCACAAGCTCCCACAAGCAGGCACAAACCTCCGCGAAACCACGCCCATCTTAAATCCCCAAGAAATTGATTGAACCAAAAGGCGAATTCAATTCCTGCGAAGCCCCCGATCGACCTGAAATCGCCTCCGGAGGCAAATTCCAGGTGCGATCAGCGGGGGAGAGAATCGAATTCCTTTTCCTTGGGGATTTTCAGGGCAGATCAGAGAGAGAGAGAGATAGAGGGTTTAAATGAAAAATAAAAAATAAAATAAAATAAGTATTGTCCCTCTTTCTCTCTCGGCCTGCCTGCTGTTCTCTCTCGTCCCGCCCTATTACTGCAATTCAACCGGGTTCTTTTTTTATTTGAATTATTATTTTAACGGCTACATTTTGTACTGCCCACGATTTTTGACTTGTGTT
>JAYMSZ010003818.1:0-10149 GCA_036897665.1 Pelargonium citronellum | reverse complement strand
TTTAAATAAATTTTTATAGGATTAATATACTGATAGTTATAAAGAAGAACCTTTCAAAAAAAAAAGTTATGAATAAGAAAATTAATAAACAACTAAAATGTCCTTCGAAAAAGAAAATAAACAACTAAATGAATTGTATGAAGACCACTAGGGCACCACCGCCTAACTCTGAGGTAATAATTTAGGTTTAAGTCTCTGCTACGTCATTCTCCTCTTTATATAGAAGCGGAAATTGCTTCGTCTTCTCCATAGAAATCAGAAAATAGGAAGAAAAAAAAATGTTCATGGGTTAGACATCTTTAAAACTTTCCGTATTCTGAATCGGTTGAATCGGGATTCAATCGGGATTCATGCAATTCATGTCATTCCAAGATTCAAACATGGTTTTGAATCGTTTAACCTTCAAATCGTGAATCGGAATCAGATCGTGAATCGGGATTTTTAACAACCATGAGTATGATATTCATGTATAGTTGGATGATCATTTATAACACGTTTCATTTATCTTAATACTTTGTGGAAACATCATAACAATTCAATGAAATGATGGGCTTTGTAAATTAAAACTTGTGGGCAACACGAAAGGTTTTTATTATTTGAAAAATGCTTCTTGTTGGTCTAGCCTGTGATTTGGGTGGAAATAAAAGTCCTTACTATCTGAAAGTCTGACTCAAAAGTCAAAACTTACTCAAAGCACATGCAAAAGGATAAATGCGAACTGAAGTTTGTTTGAATTTTGGCCTCTCTTCAGCTTGTTGCCAAGATAACCCCATCAATGTGTTCTCTTATTTTGAAAGGCTACGGTTTTGTTCCTAATTTTGTAGTAGACATGTCACGAGGATGTAACATTCCTAATAATTTGGAGCGGTACAGGTTAACGTCACTGATCCAATCTAGCCTAAGTTCAGCTTTTTATGCCTTCACTGTTTTATCTTCTCCTAACATTAATCTAGAAAACATCCGTTGGTTTAAAAGGCCTTAGATTGTGCACATGTTGTGCTCACTGATAAAAAGAAGATTGAGAGGCTCGCACGTGAGGTGGAGCGTTGAAGTGGTGACTAAAGTCCCATATTGAAAAAATATAAGATAAATAGGTTGACCTTTTAGTTTTGGAAGCCCAAGCCCTTATATGTAGCCCATTATTGAAACTTAAGAGTTAACATCTTCTGAAACTTAAAAGACTGTTTTTTCCGGAAGAATACTTGCGAGAAAAACCAAAAGAGAGAGGGAAAAGTTATGAGGAGGCACGTGTCACTTTAATATAGTGGTTTGGGTCCTACTCCTTTGCTTGATGAAGTGACAAGACTTTTTTTGGCTTTGACATCGATATTATGTTATATTCTGATCAATTGGTATGCTGAACACTGTCATCTGAACGGCTTTCTAAATAAATGATCAATCCGATCTTAGACTTCATATTTTACTCTTTTAACCAAAGTATTTTTATATCAGACAATTGAAAGCAGTCCAAGTCTGGACAGTCAAGGGGAAGATGTAACTTTATCCCAGTTGGTAATATTCTGCACATTTTTCTTTTATTTAAATTAGTCCAGAGCTTTATATGTAATTCTTATTTTTCTCTTTGTTTGTCGTCAGAACTTAATTGATCTTGCAGGATCTGAAAGTTCGAAAACTGAAACAACTGGATTGCGGAGAAAGGAGGGTTCATACATAAATAAAAGTTTACTAACTCTTGGAACTGTAATATACTATTCTTTGCTCTTGGTGTTTGTACTTCTATTCCTTTCTTGGGAATTTTAATAAAAGTGCCCATTGCTTATAATAAAAAAAAATACCATCCTTCCAGTTCCTCTCGTCTTCTGTGCAATGCGTGTGAGCTATATAATACTACACTTTCAGCCTTTGCAAGATATATATTTTTACTGATGGCAGCCGTGTATGAATCAGTCTAATAAGTGATGTCAATAATGTAAAACTAAATTGATGTTCACATTTTCAGAGCTTATTTTTATCGTCATGGGAATATAGGATATTCTTTGACTATGCTTTGTGCAAGATGCTTGGGTCTAATATGGCTGTTAACCAAGTTATTAATATGTGCGGTCATTTGTCTGCTGTTAACATTATTTCTATTTTATTTGACTTTCAAATGCTTCTCAATGTAGGTAATTTCTAAATTAACTGATGGAAAGGCTACTCATGTTCCCTATCGAGATTCTAAACTTACCCGTTTGTTGCAGTCATCTCTTAGTGGATATGGACGAATTTCTGTAAGTTAAATACAAAAGCTTGGCTAATTTAACATTCATATGATTATCAAGTAAGCTATGTGACGGTACATTTAGTTGTTTACTTGTTCTTTATTTAACTTTATTGAGTACTTTTATTTTGTTGATTTTGGAAGATCATTCTCTTGTTTTTGTTACTATTATGATGGTTTACAGATGCATATGTTTCAATTTTTTTTTTATCCCTATTACAGCTCATTTGCACTGTTACACCTGCCTCTAGCAACAGTGAAGAGACACACAACACACTGAAGTTTGCACATCGAAGCAAGCACGTCGAAATCAAGGCTGCTCAAAATAAGGTGAGTGGGATTTACGGTTTTTGTCAGTGAATCAAACTGGCATTTTGTCCACAAACTTAATCACTTATATTCATGTTTTTCAGATAATGGATGAAAAGTCTCTCATAAAGAAGTATCAGAGGGAAATTTCCAATTTGAAGCAAGAGCTCCAACAATTGAAGCACAACATGATGGTGAATCCTTATATGGATTCTTCTTCTCAAGAAGATCTGGTTAACTTGAAGCTTCAGGTATGTGCTATTATCTCATTGGGATGTCTAAATAATATTTACTGCATTCTTGCTTTTGTTTCTAGGACTTTTGTAGGATAGCCTATATAATTCAGGAATTCACAGGAATTAAGTAATTTTTGATCAGATGCTATAGGCTTCAATATTAATAGCGTTTAAATAATGTAAGTGTAACAATGGTTTAAGGTTTTGAAACGAAACACGCTTGAAATTTGATGTTGAAGAAGTCTATTCTGATACCGTAATCTAAATGGTAAGCAATATATGAAGTGCAGTGGGGGCTGGGTTGCAAGTTAAAGGAATGTTGAGTGGAAAAGGATCTGGGTACTCAAATTAGAGTTTGAATTTGAATGGGTGAGAGATGGCTTTTGTTCTCAATGCTATGGAGCTAAGAGCGTAAAAAAATTGTTTAAAAAGGAAAAAAGGAAGATGTAAGTAGAAACATTGAAATCGCGCTGAGGTCTTTTGGTTATCCATCTAAACAAAATTTAATAGTCTCAAAATTAAAATGCATGGAGCAATTTCATCTAATCTATTGAATTGTCTAACAATGCTGCATATATAGAAAATCATAATAAAATACAAAGTTTGCAAATTCAATGCTTTTAATTGTTAAATCTTACTTGAATAAAATATACTCTCAATTCTGTAAGAAAACATCCCAAATTTGTTGTTGCTGAAATATCCCATGCATACGACACTATTTGTTTATTCTGAAGTAAAGCTATTGAAATCGGATTAATCAAGCATAATAGCAAATATTCCGACACCACATGTCATTCATGTTGGCATTTTTATTTGCCAGTTGAGCTCACTTAACTTTGCAAATCAAATTACTAAATAGGCCACTGTATTAAGGCTTTGAGCACAATGAAGACTGTGACAAGCTGGCTAGAAGTTAGAACAGTATCAAAGCTTTAGATTCGATGAGAATATGAGTAGCTAACTTGTTTTTATCCCTTACTACCGGTCTTGCTACTTCTGTAAACTAATGTAGCAGTAATATTCAGTAGAAGAGACTTTCAAAAATAATGTCATGATATAATTTGTTGTACAACAGAAAACATAGTTTTGCTTGCCTTGTTTAGATTTAAAGATGACTAATTCACATTGTTGTCTCATGTTAAAGCTGGAAGCTGGTCAGGTTAAATTACAGTCAAGATTAGAGGAGGAGGAGCAAGAAAAGGCAGCTCTAATGGGAAGGATTCAGAGATTGACTAAACTAATCTTGGTTTCCACAAAGAACGCTATGCCGTCAAGCGTTGCTGGAAGGCCTGGCCATAGAAGGAGACACTCTTTTGGGGAAGACGAGGTGTGTGTTTTTATGTTTTAAGCTTAAAATTTATTGGAGCCTATATGTTGATGGATCATGAATCTTATAGTGACATGGTTATGCATAAAATTGTGCTGATAACTTTCTTTAGTATGGATAGTTTTTTGAACATTTGAATCAATGGCTATATCTCATAATTTTTTTAATACCATTTTTTCTGTTCAGCTAGCATATTTGCCTGACAGAAAACGGGACTCTATAGTTGATGACGATGCTGGAAGTTATGCTTCTGAGCTTTCAATGGAAGGGAGGGATGATATCACAAGTCTGGATGAGTTGGTTAAAGATTATAAAAGGAATAGGAGGCGTGGAATGCTTGGCTGGTTCAAGCTGAAAGTAAGTTCTTACAATTAACTTTTATTATTTGGCCTGTTTTCCTTTGGTGCATATGTGATAAAGTAATTGGTTTCTTTGAAGTGGTTGAATTTGAAGAACGGTGAGTATAGAATTTTTACTCTACTTTTTGTTGACACGCTTGCTTCACTAATTAAGTGTATACTCTCTCCCAAGCTACACTTTTCCTTCTATGTTTTTTTCAGCTTAGGTACCAATACCATGGTTACTGTAAGTTTGTATTTATGCTTTGAAAAAAAAAAAAACCACTCCTGTTATTGTCCTTGTTTTTTGCGCGGACCTCTATCCATTCATTAGAGACAAAAAAAGAAGGGAAGTACAGAATAGAAGGGGGGACATAGTGAGCCTTGCTTCTACAAATCCAAAAGAGACTAAATGAAGACAGCAATTAGGAGAATAAGTTCTTTCCTTTTCAACGAATATAATCCGTAACATCTTTAAAAGAGGTGTGAAAACGTTTGTTATGACTTATGACATTAATGATTAAATTCTTTTTTTTTTTTTTTTTTTTTTAATTTCACCGTACATCAGACACTATATCTCTGTTGAAGTTTATTGAGTTATAATGATTACCCTCGGAAAATAAGTTTCAGATGACCTGAGAAATCAATGTTTATGTCCAATTTGACCATATTTACGCTCCAAACAATACACACAACTTAAACATATGTATTATAAGTGGTTGGTATAGCTAGAAATAATAGTAAACAATAACCTTCCTTCCTTTTTCTTATGAGAAAGTCATCCCTTTTATGTTATGCAAAAAGCAAATTGATTTTTCTTCTTAGAAGCAGTTGTTCTTTCCTTTACAACTTTATGAACTAAGCTTAGAGTCTTAAATCTTTGCATATTCAGAAACCTGAGAATCTGGTTGGATTATCACCAAGTGTTGATAGTGAAAGCTCAGAAAGTGGGTCCCCTGCTTCAAGTTCAAAATCATCTCAAAATAGAGTCATGCTCAATGATGTGAAAGATGGACGGAGAAAATCAGTCAGTAAAAAAAGAGATGATTCATCAGTTATTGACTCCTTCCCAGAAAGAACCCAGGCAGGCGATTTGTTTTTTTCAACTGTTGGAGGTCGACAACTGCCTTCGGTGAGAAAAATTCTCCCACCATTTCATTAATGTTTCTTTATATAAATAAGTTGTTAGAAAAAGGCGATCATATCACTTCCATGAACTTGGTTTTGTTCCTAGTTGATGCAGTTCAACAGCTTACATTTCATATAGTTTGCGATGTTGCGACTGTCTTTCTTTAAAAAAAAATTGTTTGTGTTAATTCTAACTCTGATGAACTTGTTACATCATCACATCTTTGTTCAATTGCGTTTTTCAATCTTTTCATGCTGCTTGTTTTATAAAATGATCATCTTATGTTATGTATAGATATATTTTAAAATGAATGTTGGCTGGTTTCAATTGAATGTTTCGTTTTCTTTGAGAGCTTGGCTTATGAAACATGGAAAGATATATTTGGTCTCCCTGAATGACATTATCTATCTGTAGAAGACAAAATTGTGTTGTGCAATTGGGGGGATGGAATGAGGTCTTTGCTACAACCTTCTGTTCTCTTCCAGGGGCATGCATATGGAGGTCATACATGATTTTGTCAAAACCATGTGGTTTCAGTGTTTTGGCCCATAAACATCATAATTGAATCAGTGTTCGTTAAGCTGTATCATTAGTGTTCTTCCAAGTTGTTATTTGAGAATGTAGAATATTTTAGGTTGTTGCTACGTAACTAGAAAAAAGTGTTATTGGTGGTTCAAAGCATGTGCCATGATATTATACGCTTATTTGGGATTGCGGAACTATTCCCTTGCAGACTGGGACTACGGTTACAGATCAAATCGATCTTCTGCGCGAGCAGGTAAAAATGTTAGCAGGGGAAGTGGCACTGTGTACTAGTTCTTTGAAAAGATTCACAGAGCAATCAACTATCAACCCTGAAGATTCACAAATAAAGGTAATCTTGACTATTTGATCTCTTCAGTAGTAGAAAACGACAGATTATGTTGGTATTCCTTGATGACACTTTTGATGGTCATACCATATTTGATGATTCAGGAACAAATCAAGAAGTTGAAGAATGCAATTAGTGAAAAGAAGCTTCAAATACGAATATTGGAGCAACGCATGATCGGATCAGTTGAGATGACACCACATACATTAGACAGTGCTGAGATGTGTCAGGTAATGACATGCTAAATGACACAAATGTTCTAATAGGTTGAGTAAATTAATGTTATTAAATATTCAATCAGTGAATACAGAATGAAGAATTTCAATTACGCATAAACGGTTTTTGTAGTGCTTGGCTAATCTTCAGTATCTCTAAACTATTTTTCTGTAGAACTTTTTGTGAAAATAGTTTTGTTCTTAATTTGGTTCTATATTATTTAAAATCGCAACTGGATTTCTGAGCTAGTAAGTATTTAAAACTGGTTCTACAGATGTGAGTTTCCTACTCACTATCTTTTAGGCTTGCTATTTGTTCAAGGCGTTGTTGGAAGTTTTTCATGTGTATTTTATTTTCATTTGTGGTGTATCTTCTTAACTTTCTAATACTTTTCACAATTGCACCACAACACAGTGACATTTTCTTCATGGTTGTGTGCATACTGCATAGTACATGATAATAAAGATGCTAATGGAAGGTCCAAGTTTAGATAAATTTCTGGCATAAGAAAACATGTAGTCATATTTTTAAATGGATTGTAGTTGTGTCCATTGTACTCAGTAGATCGTATATAGGAGACCGATGTTTTGGAAATATGGGCTAGCGCATCAAGATAATATATTAAAATGTGTTAGCTGAGGATGATAATAGTGAAGTTCAACAAATAACCCTACTAATTCTTTTAAGTAAGCTACGAGAAGGAATTTGGGTTGAGCATATATGTTAGTAGGATGCTCACTGCCTGCTAGCTAAACTATAATGGATCGTTGTGATTTTAGTATAGATTTATTTTATTTAGAGAGGATAAAAATCCTCTCCAGAAAAAACGAAATAAACGATAGAACCCACAAAACGATCGTGTCACAAGTTAAATTTCATTAATGGGCTACGTATAATGCCTTGGGCTTCCACTACTAAAAGGTCAACCTTCATATAATGCCTTGGGCTTTCACTTTATATTTTTCGATACGGGATAACTTAACACTCTCCATCACACACATGTCGAGTAAGAGAGATGGGCATGAGCCCGGGCCTACATGTAGGTAGGTGTACTTAAGTTGAGAGGTAAGGTAGATGGGCCATTAGACCCAAACAATATCGGCTTTGATACCAAAAGATGTTAAATAGGCTACATTATGGCTTTGGCTTCAACTATTAAAATGTCAACCTTATTTATAGGGTTTCACACACACTAATATATGTAGCATTTTCACTTTATATTTAACTGATGTGAGATCACTTAATACTACATTGACAATTAGCAATTTGATTATGTTATCATGTGTGCTATGTCACATTATATATGTTGTGTGAGTTGCTAGCAAATTGATGTCGAATTCCGTAGGTATATTCACCATAAAAGGCTGAGGCTTTACAATGCCACAGCTGGCCTCCATGGTTAAGTGATGTGGAGGTGCCACTTTAGTTGATTATAAGAAATGATTATTCAAACAAAGACTTTTGTGATCAACCTCCAAGTGGGAGATTGTTAGGTTTGTGGGGTATGGTTACAAAAACCTAATTGATTGGGAAAACCCTTTGTATTCTATTAAAGAAAATCTATCATAATCCTCTAGAATGTAATTTTTCTTGTATAAATAAATATCTCTCTTGTAATTGTAAATTTGAGATTTTGAAATCAAAGAGAATCTAGTGTGGATTTGGACGTAGGCAATTGTAGAATCACATAAATATTTGTGAGTTGATTTTTTTTCTGTATAGTTTTGCTTGATTCATTCCCAACACTCCTTTCATTGCCAGTTGTTTTGAGTTGGATGCCTTGACAGTTGTGATATCTCATTCCTAAAGATTTGTTTTATAAGCTAATTCTTAAAGATGAACTCGTAATTTGGTAGTTATTTCTTATGCAGGCCTTATCCAAGCTTACTACTCAGCTAAATGAAATAACTTTTGAACTTGAGGTTTGTTGTCTCGTTTCTTTTGTAGCTGTAATGACTGAGGATTAAATCCATGCCTCGATTGTTTTACTGACTTGATTTTTGGATTAACTGTTAAAGATTAAGTCGGCAGATAACAGGGTACTTCAGGAGCAACTACAGATGAAGGTAAATTTCTCAAGCCCCTTGTTTTTTTTTCTTTTTCTTATTATCGATTCTAATTTTCTTTTGTTTTATTGTATTTGATAAAAGAGATTTTACACCCTTCATCCAAAAATGAGTTTCTTGTGTTCCTTAAAAATAATTACTAGAAATTGATTTAGAGTTGGACAGTACCATGTGTAACCTCATGTGCATTTGTTTTAGCAAACTCAAGGGGTTTTAATTAACTTATTATAGAAATATTATGGGGTAACACTAAATTCGTAAATACCCTGAATTATAATAATTTTTCATTCAGGTACCCTAAACTGTTTTTCACATCATCTAACTTCTGAACTTTCAAAATATCAAACCGCCAGTTAAGTTTAACAGAATACACCCTATAAATCATCACAAGCATGACACATTGTCTTAATTTTTTCTAGAATGTTAAAAATACCATTTGAATTGATTTTTATTTATTTCAATGTTCATGGTTTCTAGAATATGCTCACGTGGTATTCTTGATTTCCAATAAGTGTCCATGATTGTTTTTCTTACCTAACGAACACGTTTTTCGAATAAAATTCTTATTTTTGATGAGTTTATGCTAGCATGCTAGAAATATAAGTAATGTTGTCAATTTGTGAAGTAATTTGATATTTTTATTATATTTTTCTGGAAAATTAACCTAATCCGTCGAAAATTCAAGAGTTTGAAGATTGACTACATTATTTATATTTCTAGCATGTTAGCATAAACTCGTAAAAAAGAAGAAGAATTTTATTGCAAAAATGTGTTCATTAAGAAAAAATCATGAACACTTCTTGAAAATCAAGAACACCATGAACATTGAAAATACATAAAAATCAATTGAAAGGGTATTTTTGACATTCTAGTAAAGATTAAGTCATCTGCCATGTTTGTGATGAGTTATAGAGTATATTCCATTAAACTTAATTGACAGTTTGATATTTTGCAAGTGCAAGGAGTTAGATGATGTAGAATTCCAAATATGCACATTGCCTGAACACCTTCCCCCAAATCCCACTTAATGCATAGAACAAATCACTAGCAGTAGATGATAGGCTCATGCTTCCACCAAAGCCAAGAGTTTCAACAACGAAAAATCCCATAGTAAGAAAATGTAAGAACAAATGCCTGTTTGCTAGAAGCATTACACAAAAGTCATTTATATTAATTCTGTTCAGAACAGAAGTCCAATGAATGCTTGACCTTAAAATGAATACATGCCTTCCAAATAAGATGAGCTAAAGGAAAACAAAGGGAAGAATTAGATTTATAAAAGTTGACTATGGAAAGATTTATCAGAGAAAAGACATGAAGATTCACTCTCCAAATACAAATATCTTGATTAAATTGAGGTATAATGTTTTTTTTTTGAAAGTAACTAAGGAGTTTATATTAAATCAGAAAAAGATCAATACAAACTCTAGCAACAA
>JAYMSZ010003817.1:0-10150 GCA_036897665.1 Pelargonium citronellum | reverse complement strand
AATCCAATTACGTCCGCCAAAAATTGAATTGTCGATCGATCAATTGAGTTCGATTGAGATTGGGATTGGATTCATCTGGATTCGCTGATTTGGTCGTGTGAATTGGCGATTATGAGATGAGATGAGAGGTGTTGTTTATGAGGGTTTGGAGGGACAATGAGTGGAGGATCCTTGGGTCTTCGCTCAGGGAGTTATGGGTCTCTGCAACAGCAGCTTAAGGAGAACGGTGTTGGAGTGTCCCCAGTCCAAGTGTCCTCTCGCAAGACTTCCAAAATGCTCAAGGACAAGGAATCGTTGTTCCATTGGATCGCCAAGTTCGCTCGCCGCCAGAAGGTTGGCATGCTTCTCCTCTGCTTGGTCTCTGCTGCTGTCTTTCTCTGGGTCCTCTATGTTGGAAAAGGTTTGATCTATCTATCTATTTGTTTCTAGTTCAATGTTGCTCGGTACTGAATGATTTGTATCTTACAAGAAAATTTGAGATGTTGCTTGGTTTTGATCATTCTTAGATTGTTGTTTTAGTAGAACTACTGCAATTTCAAAGGTTGGATAATTCAGTTTGTAGAAACTAAATGGGAAGTGACAAGAATTAGCATGACATAGTTGAGGAGATAACATTTAATAAGATAGAGTGTAATGATCCCGAGAAGTTTTGCTGAAGGATTCATGTAGCCGACCCCAATTTTGTTCAGGAAATGGCTTAGTTGTTCTAGGTATGACCTTAGGTTGTGTATTGACATTTGAATGACTTTGTTTGCATTACATTGGCTTTATCTACTTTACAAGT
The DNA here is from genome assembly GCA_036897665.1 of Pelargonium citronellum. Taxonomy (NCBI): domain Eukaryota; kingdom Viridiplantae; phylum Streptophyta; class Magnoliopsida; order Geraniales; family Geraniaceae; genus Pelargonium; species Pelargonium citronellum. The sequence continues at coordinate 9,366 of JAYMSZ010003817.1, read as the reverse complement.
TCGGCATCTCCCTTACCCTAGGTGCACATTTTATTACTTTTGATGGTTGAATATCCTCTGTATATTTCATCTGTACAATTTAGCCTTTCTGTTACCCTCTTGTATTTTTTTGACCTATTAAAAGTGGGTTTTGTTGACATTCCGCATTAGCTGCTCATATAAAGTCCCTATAGTGGATTTCATTAGACTTTAGTGCAAGAAAATAATCTATGCATGCTAAAATCTTTTCAGGGGAAGATGCTCAGCGAAATGTCAATATCACCCACATTGACTTCAATAACAGTAATATAGCTTTGCCTTCTCCGCCTTCAGTTGTCCCCTCAAGTGTCACCGGGTTTTCACCACCTCCTCTTGTGCCTACATTATTTCTGCCTCCTCCGCCTCCTGCATATTTTCTGGGTTACACCCTCCCTCCCGGGCATCCGTGTAATAGTTTTACATTGCCACCCCCACCTGCAGATAAAAAAAGAACTGGCCCCCGGCGTAAGTGTTTCCTTCTATAATGTTTTCTAGTCATTTATTTATGTACTCAGTTTCATAGTTTCTTTTTTGCTACTGCTAGTGACCATTACCATGTATGTATGAGGTTCCCTATTTATGCTCCATAATGCATGGTGCGGGTCCTTGCTATATATTATGTTAATGATGAAACTGAGGATGGTATATTTAATAAATCTTTTCATGTATCAGCATGTCCAGTATGTTACCTTCCTGTTGAAGAGGCCATTGCGTTGATGCCAGATGTTCCATCGTTCTCTCATGTCTTAAAAAATTTGACATATGTATACGAGGAAAATATAACTAGAACCGATGATTCTTTTGGAGGTTCTGACTTCGGTGGATATCCCTCTTGGAAGCAAAGGAATGACTCTTTTAATATAAGAGAGTCAATGAATGTGCATTGTGGGTACGTTTTCCTTTCCTTTTCTTCAAACTTAAATATGCTTATAGCTGCTAAGGTAATGGCCTAAAACTGATCTGTGATCTCTCTTTTACTTTTGATATTTATCATTCATCACTCTGCCATAATTTCTCCTATCCCCCTGCCTCTCATGCCTTTTCATTGTGCAATTTAATTGACACGTGTATTGATCAGATTTGTTAGAGGAGTGACTCCTGGACGCCACACCGGAGTTGACATGGATGATTCTGACCTTTTTGACATGGAGCAGTGTCATGGTGTGGTTGTTGCATCAGCAATATTTGGTATGGCTTTGTGCACAATTCACTAAACCTTACTTATTGTAAATTTTACTGGTATCGTGTGCTAAATAAATTTTCTTTCACCAGGAAATTTCGACGAAATCAACCAGCCAAAAAATATTAGTGGTTTTGCCAGAGAAAATGTCTGCTTCTTCATGTTTGTAGATGAAGAAACTGAAGCATATTTGAAGAATTCTAGTCGTCTGGATAGCGCAAAAAAGGTTGGAATATGGAGAATAGTTGTTATTCATAACCCTCCATATACAGATGCAAGACGCACTGGAAAGGTAAATATTTCATTTTCAATGAGCTTTTTTCCTTGCAAGTGTTGGCTTTGAGGTTGTTGCGTTGTTCATATTTAATATGAACAGGGTCCTATACTATATTGTGTATTTTTGTTATCTTTGGTGTTCAATTAGAGGGTGGCTTTTGAAATTTTAACTTGTTTTAGAAGTTTGATAGAGGAGTTCTGTCTTTGGTGTATTAGATGATTGCGCTATCTAGTCATATTAAGGCAATCTGTGCTGTTTGTCCCTTTCCAAATGACCAATTCAAGTTCTGTTCGTGACGACTCCACAAAAGAAATTAGGATATGCATTTGGGAGTATGGATTAATTGATTATATGGGCTATGTGTTATCTTTGAATGAAAGCTCTGGGATATTGAGCAAATTGAAGATTATTTTTTTTAGATCTTGAGATTTTCTACATCTTTCCTTTTATGCAAGTTACAAAGTGAAAGTCTTGGGTGTATTCCTTAGCCTGTGGTATTCATCACTACCTGTGGCTTTTGTATCAATAATAACGATAAATGTTATAATATTTAATGTAATAAAGTTCTTATTATGAATTGAACAATCACGTGTCTTCTTTGTGCCACATGGGTAATTTACACGAGATTGTAATTTGTTATGCAGATCCCAAAGCTTTTAACGCATAGGATTTTTCCCAATGCCCGTTTTTCCATTTGGATAGATGGAAAACTTGAGCTGGTGGTAGATCCATATCAAATTCTTGAAAGGTACATTTTATCTTTTATCCATTTGCATATAACTATGTGGGTTCATAACTAGTATGAGTCTTTAAGCACTTTGGTTATTATGATTAGGCTCCATCTGTTTTGGGGAATATGTTTTTCCCTAGAAGTTTGTTCCCCTAGTATTATGAGGAAATAACTAATTTGGGGAATTTCTTATGTTTGGATCTGTAGTACAAAGTTCAAATAAGGGAGGAAACAAGAACTAAAAGACATGAGATCCATCAAATCATCAAAACTTTAAATTCTTTGGTCTTGATGGAAACTAACGTGTTTTCTCAATGGTACCCATAACACCTATGGAATTTCTATCTACCATACCCATTCATCAACAACTCGATACACTTGTCATTGGTCAACAATCCATTAGGAACCTTCTTTCCGTCAACCATTGAGCTTTGGGCAACGATGGTGGATAGATGGAATTTGTGTTCTAATCATGAATTAAGGTTTTGTTTAGTATTGTTAAGTATGAAACTAAGTTGGAGTTACAGAGGTGGATGTGCTAACACCGTAAAAACAAATATATCAAAGGATTCTTTGTATTTCTTTAGCAATACTCTTCCATTGGTTGAACATCTACACTTAAGCCTTATCATTTGAGAAAAATTAGTCAACACTTCACTTCATATTAGTGTTGAAAAGCTTTATTGGTGGCTGATTGAGTTTCAAAAGTCTATGTTTTCTATTTGATCCAATAGTGAATTGTCATCCTTAATGTGTTTTAGCAATGTGGTTCATCAAGGTGATCATATCAAAACAAGTTTCGGGATTGGATATGGATATCACGTTTTTCAAACAAACCAAAAAAGGTGGCTTAGTGCATGAGGTCCAACCATTATGGGATCTAGGGAGGGTCTGTTTTGTATGCAGCCTTATGGGTTTTGCTGGGCCACTATTTCCTTGTCTTGATCCTATGCCTCAAGATCTTAAGGCAGCAACCTAACCATTCCGCCTAGGCTTACAGTCTTACACTCTATTTTCCTAGGCAGCCAACCAAGATTAATTTTTTTTTTACTTGAATATTTGTTTTTCATGGACTGCTTAATCTGTTACTTATTTTACTATATGATTTGTACATGTCTTTGCTTAGTTTGTTATTGTGTTGTCTACACTCTACATATCTTTTTTTATCATATGTTCTCTAAAGAAAAATCATTTTGCTAGTTGATTTTTTAATATAAGACCCTTCAATTCTGTTCATTGCATGTTAATTTGTATTTCATAATAATTCCAAATTTTTATATTCAAGCACACCTCTACATCACATATTCACACACAACATTATCTTTTCCATCTTGTCATCAGTTTCTCCAATCTTGTCATTCGACTTTCTCAAAAATTTCTCAAAGGTATTAGGTATTCATTCAAAAAGTTGGTGTATGTAGGGCTGGCAATTTGGGTCATAACCCGTGACATGACACGAAGTTAAGCGGGTTTGGGTTCAGCTTAAACGGGTTCGTGTCGTGTTCGTGTCAACTCGCTTCTAAACAGGTCGTGTTCGTGTCGTGTAATTCAACCCGTTTAATAAACGGATCGGGTTCGTGTTGACCCATTTAACAGAATACTAAACTTTCAACACGACACGAACACGACCCGCGAACACGAATTGCCACCCCTAGGTGTATGTATGTATTACAAATATCAAACTAATTGGATATAACTCATTTTAAAAAATTGTGAATCATATGATTCACGATTCAATAGGGTTCACTAGTCACAAAAAGCTCAAATGATTCACGATATGAACCTCATTTTGACAACTAGTTATAAAATATGTGAAATTTGTATTCAAAGTTACAATATCATAAAACTTAAGCTCATGGCATTTGTACCATTATCAATGATTTTTTTACTTAGCTTTGCCTACTTAGGAACCATAATAATAATACTCATTTAGTAATTTCCAATCCATCTCTCAGCAACAGCTCTTCTGCTAGCTGAAATATGGCAACTCTTTTAATAATTTTCTTATCTTTTAAAATAATTGAATCTCCAATCATCCATCTGATCTTGCTTAACTTACATTACATATGCTCAGTTTTAATTATATTTATTTTTAACACCTAACTTTAATAATTTACTTGGCAATAATATCTATAATCTACTTTGATTAAATTTATAGTGCTGATCCTTGATACAATCTTATCTTGATAGGAAAATCTCATGTGATTCCCCTACTAGTTGGCGCTCCTTCATACTTCTCTAGTTATTATTATACATAAGATGCACCCATTTTTCTCTAGTATGCTTCAAGAAAAGTTATCTATGAACCTTGTCTTATGTCTTTTCTTGGTCATCAAAACCTAGGCACTAGTTTTTTTATGTTTTCTTTGTACTTTTTCATAATCTCTCTCAATAGGAGGAAGATAGCTTACCACAGTAGATCTATCAAGCATTAAACCAAAATGGTTTTCCAAAGAATGTGATTTTGTTCTCAACCTATGTATATTATTCTCTCAAAGTTTCATGTTATGGCTCTTAAGTTTAAGCCCCCCATCAAATTTGTGTAAGTGATGCAGTCATGAAAGAAAGCTTGCATGAGTCACTTTTAATTTTCTGCATGCTTTGCAGAAAGAGTGTTTGTAATCTGATTGGAGTCTTCAGTATTATTAATTTAGGATTCTTAGTTGAACTAACTTGCTAGCCAAGTATTTTGTTTATGCTGTAGGTTCCTAGTAGTAGGAGGATTGGATTCTTAGAGTATAACTAACTAATTTAGGATCTCTTCAGAGAGTTGATTAGTGAGAACTAAATAATTACGTGTCAGGTGCTTTATGCTTATTGTTTGCTCTCTTTCCTCCGTTTCCTCCCTTTCTTAATTTGTCTTCTTTAATAACTATTACCAGATTAGTACTCACTGATCTGAGCAGTGCTTTCTCTTCAACTTCCTAAGTCATAATTTTATCTAATTCTTACGATCTGAAACCCTAAGCCCTAAATTGGTCTAATCCTAGTTCACCATTGCCACTCGTTTGCCAGTTTAGGCAGATTTATTAGCATATTACCTGCCTTACATCAGCAAGACCTCAAAGCACAGTTTGCAATCACTCACTCAGCGAGACCTTGCATAGTAATCCTAATTGGACCTGAGACCTTGTCATTTCTTTCCTTAGAGAATTGTTCACTTGGACAAGTTCCTTTTGATCATTTTTTCTTAATGATATGGTTATCATTGTGTCAAACCATGTATTCTCGGCTTGATTGTCTATTCATAGAATTGAATATAATAGTCATATAACCTGTACTAGCTGCTTCCTCTATCAACTTTTTTCACTGGTACCACTGTTCAACATGGGTTCAGTTCTTCACTCTTCGTTTTATTTGCCTCTGGTCTATTTCATTGTATTTTACTTTCTTTTGAATGTGAACTGGATACGTCCACTATTGCATTGTATATAGATTCCATCTAAACATGATAGTGCCTACCCTTTTCAAGCACTGTAGTTCAAAATTGTCTTTCAAACCATGTATTTATTTCTCCTGGATTGAGGTTTGTGTACTTGAAATTCTGAAACCTATTTTTCAGGTTCTTGTGGAGGAAAAATGCCACTTTTGCTATTTCTAGACATTATAAGCGCTTTGATGTGTTCAAGGAAGCTGAGGCAAATAAAGCTGCTGGGAAATATGATAATGCCTCTATTGATTTCCAGATTGAGTTTTACAAAAAAGAAGGTTTGACTCCATACTCTGAGGCTAAGCTTCCCATTACAAGTGGTAGGTGCAAGATCCTTTTCTTTTCATAGTGACCAACTTCACCCGTTTCATCTTTCAATAAAAAAATAATTGGTATTGTCTTATGGCTGTTTATGCAGATGTTCCTGAAGGTTGTGTGATAATACGGGAGCATGTTCCTATCTCTAATCTCTTTACATGTCTTTGGTTCAATGAAGTTGACCGTTTTACTTCCAGGGACCAAATTAGTTTTTCCACAGTGAGGGACAAGATAATGGCACAAGTGAATTGGAGGATCAATATGTTCTGGGACTGTGAAAGGCGCAACTTTGTTGTTCAGGTATCTATTTTAACTATTAGGTTTATATTATTTCGAATTGAAACATTATTGGGAGGCGGTTTAGGAGGGAAACCTAATAATCAATGAGTTGGACTCTATTGAAGTTGTCATCAAGTACATTCTGAGCATGTGTAACATTAGATAATGCAATTACACTTGGCGGGGAAGTATAAATCCAGTCTTTTTCTTTTGAAAACTAAGTTATAATTGTGGTTGGATTTTTAGTTTTTGTTTATTTATTAATAGACAGTTTGATTTTCCTTTCATCATATATTTATGTTATTGAATTCCACTGGTAAAAGCAGGGATTGTTTTGAAAATTCAAGGGTGGGTTTGTCCTATACAGAATACATGATTGTTTTAAATTAGATGTGTTCTTATAGAAGTATTGGAAGAAATGAGAGAAGAGTCATTAAGCTGAACTTATACATGAAAAGAGTTGCACTAGAAAAGAAAAACATTCAAAAAATAGAGTTCGCATGAAAAGGAGCTATTTGTTAGAATAAACCCTATCTATTGGATACATTGTTAAATTCAGATTATGTTGATCCACCAGTAGTAGTGGATAGGTTGAACCCTACACGTTGTGATTAGTGATTAACACTATTGGATAATTTTGAGCCATAAAATGTTCTAATGACTGTAAACCACACCTTGCATGTGCATATTACAATATGTAATGCGAGGAATAATTAATTCTACAAAATGTTCTAATATCTATCCAGCTTTAGCCGTTAGGAAGCAATTGAGATACAACATTGTTATATTCCTTTTTGGTACAATACTTGGATGTGGCTGTCACTGAATATGAGAACTATCATCCATCATAAATGTCACTAGAAATCATTTGTGACAATATGTCTCCACTGATACTTTAAAATACAGGTCTGCTCTCTACTGCCCAGGCCAGAAGTTCATTTCTTTATTTGATTGTTTTACGATATATGTGGAGAATTATCATGTGCAATTTCATAATGTTAAGAAATCGCATTTCTCATTCAGCATATCTACAACATAGTAGCAAATGCATGGAAAAATTCATTCTCCTTTCATTGTAAACTTTGCACGTGACTTTCTCATTCTGTAATGGCATAAATATTACATCTGGATTTAAAATTCTGAAGAGAAATCGAAAATATAGAAGAAGATGAAGTAGAATGTAAATTAGATTAGATTTCCTTAGAGACTGCAAGAGTGTTTTGTGAATTTAAGAATAAGAGCATGTCATGCAAAACACATAATGAGAGAATGAATTTCTCCATTAAAATTGATGATTCGCAGAAGAAGTTAAAACATTCGGGGTGTAAATGTTGTGAATTGAAAAGTCTAATTATGCGTTGTGGGACATTATAGCTATATCTAATTGATGATTTGTTTGAATTGTAAATGTTCAGAAATACCATAAAGATGTACTGGAGCACTTGGCCCCTCCCATTGCAGTTTATCCCCCTCCAGTTTTGGTCAATGAAACGCCAAACAAATCATCGCCCAAAATTCCATCGGAGACGGTTGTAACAGCTCCAATAAGGAGAAACCCAGCAAAACGTGGGAGAGATAGAAAGTCAGGTTCTAGGCGTCACCGCAAAGTTGCAGCGGGTAATAGAGATACGGATTGAGGTAAAATTTAGTCAAATCATTATTCTTTTCCTTTCCCCCTTTTGTGGTGGGGCTGGAGGATTTGTGGGAGAGATCATTGTTGTAGTTCTGTCCCTGAAAAAAGCACCATTCCTCAGATTTTCCCCTTCTGGAATTGTCTATTTATATTCAATTTTTTTTGTATATATAGCATAATATGGGTTGGTATCAAAATAGTAATATGTTCTACTACGTTTTGTTCCTTTGTCATAATTAATTGCACTCAGTTTGAATCTGAAATGGAAAAATATCAATTTTCACAGAAATATTGCCTAGAGTATTCTTTAGCCTCATCTGTTTTCTATTTAGGCTATATATCTTTTTTATGTCCCGACTAGAATTGGGCATTTAGGACCCAATTCTGCAAGCACTCAAAATTCGACCTCCATTTTATGGATTCTGGTCGAACTGGATTGGGTTTGCCATGGAAAAATTATGGATCGGCTTGAGCAACCCGCATTTTCTATACGTAAACTCGCAACTCCACCCAACTTGCATCCTGAAAATCCTACCTGCACATTCTGCGGGTCCATTTGAGTTTGGCATATTTGACATGAGCTTGAAACTTGAATTGTCATCTCTAATCCCAACAAAGCATTGAATATAGTAGATTCACTTTGCTTTGCTTTCTGTAATAAAATCATCAGGGAAAATTTTCAGGAAAGGAAAATTACAATTTTAGATTCTATTTACGAGGAGCAATTTGTGTGAAAGGAGTGAATGAAACAGTTTTTATTTTATTTTTTATCCTTTCTTGTATTCTAGGCTTGCAATAGAAATTGGATGAGATAGACTTAAAACATAATGTCCGGATTAATGAGAAGAAATTTGAGCATTACAAGAAAAGCACACTGCTTTGAAAATTTTGGAGCAACAATTCAGAGATTCGGCAAAACTGTTTTCACAACTTTTGCTTTCTAATCCATAGTTTGAGTTAGGAATTTTTAGTTCGCTAATTGCTTATTATATTACTTGGAATTCAGCCTTCAATGGGCCTGGTATCGGCATGTTGGTTGAAGTCGAGTACAAAAAGATGTGTGTAATTATTCTCTTTTTAAATGAGTTGAGGGTATCTCACAATTTTAAAGATATTCTTGATGCGTCTGTTTTAACCTGGAGGGTCAACACAAGCACACTAGGAGTGTGTTGTTGTTGTTGTTGTTGTTGTTGTTGGAGGGTCTTCTTGTCCAAGTAGCAAGGGTGTCTAGCCTAAGTGTTCAAGTCCATGTCAAATTGTTCCAAGTGTCCAGCTATCACAAATGTCAAGTCTCCTTTCCGAGTTAAGGTGTCATGTCTCCGTCTCTACGATCCTGAGCCTACGAGAAGACAACACACACAAGCAGTGAATTCTCGGGATTGGTTCCGGGACGACGCCTCCGGTGTGAGAGTAAGTCCTTGTATGGAAACAAACAAGAGAGCTCTAGAGAGAGAAAGTTCTAGAGAGATAAGCAAATGTATGAAGTGAGAATTTAGATCTC
>JAYMSZ010003816.1:0-10150 GCA_036897665.1 Pelargonium citronellum | reverse complement strand
TTTCTGTCACAAAATATAATTTGTGACGGAACTGTGACAAAATATTTCTGTCATTGTTTGGGTTGTCACAAATAGTTGTGACATAAATTTTCGTCACAAATGTGTGTTTGTGACGGAAAATATGATTTATGTCACAAATTGTGACAGAACTGTGATGAAAAAATTTCCGTCACAGTTTGTAACTTTTTTTTGTGGTGGCTCTAATCCTCTTGAATTATGATAGTTTTATGTATTTTATCAAGCGGGGGCTATACTATTCAGTCTCGTAATCTGAACATGGTCATTAATAGAGCATATTGTGGATCTATTTTAGCGAATATTTGACGTGTCTATTTTCACTGTCACCTTAAATATACAATTATGTATGTAAATAGAAAAGCAAACACTTCAGCTAACCTTTTGGCCCACCGAGAGACATCATCAAATGTGGATATGTAATAATCTTAATTTGTTTTCTCTACTTATTAATATGATGTGCTATATATAGTATTTTCTTTTTGTAAATAAAGAAAAAACACAAATGTGTGTATAAAGTTTTGATAAATCAAGATTTATTAGGTCAAACGATTTAAGTGTTTTGAATTCTTTTTTATATTTCAAGTTCGAACTTCTTTACCAACATATATAGGTAGGATTTTGGGTATATAGTAGAAAGTTACTTCATGTCGTGTAGCTTAATTAATCCCAAAAAAAAGTGTTTGTAATTTATCTTAACCTCTTTTACTAACCCAAAACACTAGCTACTTGATTAAACTTGTTTATGATATTTATATTGTCATTAGTCTATACAAACCCTACATATTCAAAATTGTTTGACTTTACTTATATATGTATGTGTGTATATATATTCCCACTTGTGCAAAATTATCACCCTGGCGTGGGATGACGTAGAATTCCTTGTTTGATGAGGTACTCTTGGGAAATACTTTTGCATTATATCATTTAATCAATTACAGAAGTTGTAATATTTCTATCTAAACTAGAATACATGATGATATCATATATGTTGGCAAAAGGCATATGAGCAAATTCAAACACTACAAAAAAAAAAAAAAAACTCGCGATATGTGATAGAACTGTGACAGAATAATTACGTCACTCATTGGGTTGTCACAAATAATTGTGAAAGAAATTTATGTTGCAAATGTGTGTGTGACGGAAGTTTTCGTCACAAATGTTTATCTGTGACGAAAAATATAATTTATGTCGCAGTTTGTGACGGAAAATTTTCTCTCACAGATTTTCGTCACAGTTTGCAACTTTTTTTTTGTAGTGATACATGGTTTTGCTTCTAAGAAAGAGAGAGAGAGAGAGAGAGGAATTTAGTAGTGATGAGTTAGGGAAGGTAGCAATATATTAGGTGAATTGGTGATGGATTGTGCAAGAATTGATGGATAAGAGATTGTCAAATAATTATGGTAATCAAAAGAATGGAATTTGCGTGTACTTGTAGATTTGAATATGTAATGTACGTACGTGGATACAAGAACCAGAAGATATATAGAAGAAGCAACGGCCATTTATTGATCATTTCATCACCAACACTTCCGTAATGTCTTTGAGAATTATAGAAACCATGCATGCATAAGATATGGGTTTTGGAGTAATACCCTTATATCTATTACCACTTACATTTTGCTACCAACCATATTGCATCTTCACGACATCACAAACAAGAAAAGTTTATGTGCATCTTTTTCTTTTATATAGATTTAAGTTATCACAGTAATAATCGTCACTTTTAAATCGAGTTTTAATTTATCTATGTTAGATGACATTGTGTTGAGGTATGACAATTGATAGCATGTGTACACAATGCTCCACATTTATGGAAAGAAAAAATGAAACCATCAAGTTTAATTTCTTTCTTTAGAAGATTTCTTTTCACACAATATATATAGATAAGTTTTTGTTTTTGTTTTTGTTTTTGTTTTTGTTTTTGTTTTTGTTTTTGTTTTTGTTTGTACTATTTGAAATATATATATGTTTCATTCAGACACTGTGATGGTGATATTGGTCATGTTAAATGCTTATATATAATCATTATTATTTTTGTGTGCCCAAAGTGGTCACCTATCCAATTATACACAATTGTAAGAGTTTAGGTATATGAAGACTTACTCTAGAGTCTTCATGGTGGTTTGTTACTTTCTTGAAAAGTATGTACATGAGGTTAAAATATTAAAGTAAATATATTCTTTCCCTTGTCATTTGTCAACTAATTCACATAGTTAAATCGTAAATGATTATTTGTTCCACTAATTAACTTTATGTTTCTACGTAAGTTTGTAGCAAGTGTATGCATTAGTCTAGTATGCAAGATGCTCCCACTGGAAATTAATTTTACGATATAAAATTTTTATGACATGCACAGAGACTTATTGATCAGATATTGAAAATTTTAAGTTAAAATTATAGGATTGTTTATCTTAAACTCAAACATCTAAAAAATCTGAGTAAAATATAATGACATAATTCTTTATAAGACCATGGTGATGGCAGCACTACGTCTTCATAACTTAGAGTCCGACACATCCGTCTTTCTGTAAATTTTGTGTACAACCAAATGCTCATCAATTATATTTTTATATATATTCGAATCGGCGGAGATATGAAATTTGACATGATCGATTTTGGATTGAATTTTTCTTGTAAAACAATGAATCGGGTTGAAATTGACAAATTCGTTTATCTTAGACTACAAATTTGAATTTTATCCAATTTGATTCAAACTATTTTGGAGCTGATTCCAATTACCCTTTTTCAATACGAGTCTAATCCAAAGTACAAATTGTCACTTCTAGCAAACAATACAATTGGCTACCATTAATTTATGTTATGAGAATTTATTTTCTCAAAGTGTTTTTACTATGCTTTCATTTCTCAACTATATATAGTGAAGTGGAGTAATATTTAGGTAGAAAAGTTACATTAATTTGTCACATATATTAATTTATATATATGATCCCTAGTACAAAACGTGAAGATTGGTACATGCAAATTGAGAAAATATATAAAATATAATATGCATAATACTCTACGTTTGGACGTCAAACATTTACCTATCAACTTATAATGAGCGTAACTAACTTAGAAAAATAAATAAATGTATAGCCATAGCCACATATCACGGAGCAGAGTAGAAGTAGTTCCAACCACAGATGATTGATGAATTCTTAGTTGTTGAATTCACACACCAAACAATGGTTTCGATTCCTTGTATGTTTTGTGCCACATAATACAACGTAGCATCGTCATTTGGGACAGTTAATGTTGTTGGTAATTGACAAATAAATTTATTTTGTTTCTATAGTTGTTATGAATGGTATAGAAACATATATGTTGATATTAGGTGGAGATAGATGACTTCAAAACCATTCATTCACTTTTCTTCAAATGCTACCATCTGCTTGCTTGACTTCTTCAATTCAACAATACTTGGCCTTACCAAACCTTATCGTTTGCATATACAATTAATACCTCACAACATACCTGAGAGCTCTAAGGGAATCCAAAACGCCTAAATTGTTTGGCCCAACTTGCATTGGTAAAAGTGGGAATGCAACACGAGGACTTTCCAGAATGTCACCCATCATAGTACTACTCTCGCCTAAACACGCTTAACTGCATATTTCTGATGAGATCCGGTGCATTAGTGTTGATATAATTGCATCCAACAAGCTTCTTTTGTTGACATCTATATGTTTGTGCATCATCTCCCATTGTATGTTATTTATGCATTATCATATTTTTTTTCTCGGAGGGGTTAGTTAAAATGGAAATCCAATAGGCCACCTAATAGGATTTAAACTCGCATTATTTGTAAGAGAAGTGGGGCGTTAGTGTCGCTAACATCACCAACCACAACCACGCAGCCCTTCGTGGTGGTGAACCATGAGACAAGGAGTACAATGGATTTGAGGAAAGATATGAAAAGAAGACCGGTGAGGATAAGTGAATCATTTGGGCATAGCAAGGTTGATGAGGTTTGAAAATGGTTATCCAAATGAATGGACTAGTTTTTCAACAATTACTTGCTATAACATGAAAATTAGATCAACCATGACATTGATTGATTTATGTTTTTATGTTATTTTTTTGGGTACAAAGTTCTCTGCTTTTGATTTGAAGCTGTTTTTTCTGTAATCTACATGTTCATGACCCATTTTACATTGTTACCTTCAAACAGGAACAACTGAGAGAACAAGAAAAATTAGCAATTGCTACTACACCATTCTTTAAACATTGTCCATACAACCATGTTTCTCTTTCAATTTAGTTGTGGGCATAAACATAAGCAAACTAGTGCAAGTGCAACACAGGATGCTTCTTCATAAACTAAAATGGTTCTTCTTCGTCAATTTGATATTTGTAATATCTTAAAATGTACAAATCAATCTCTCCCTTTGAATGCAAACAAGACAACTTGTTTATAGACCAATATCATTAGGTAACGAGCCATAAGCACAGCTCTAAAACCATGAACTCAGTGAAACCACAATAACCACATATATTCATTGATATTTTCATATATACACACAACACAATAGAAAAGATATTGTGATTATAAGCAATTCTATACAAAATGAAATCAAAAGAGCACATGTGAAAAGAATTTAAAAAATGAATAAGGAAACATAGGACTGGAACTCATGGTTCTTGAGCTCTGCAACACCAACTATTCACAAATTCAATTCAAACCAAGCAATAAACAGTAAAAATGAAATGATAATAAAATAGAAAAACCCCTCAAAAGGCCTAGTATCAACCTGGCAAGGAAATTTGGTTCCTCAACCTCTGTGGTGTGCAAGAGGGAGCACCAACATTCTTTGTGAATTCCATGCCAATTTCAGATTACTAAATGTATCATCATAGGGACTCACTCACTCAACACAACAATAAACACAATCATCACAAGCTTTCCGATTACAAAACAGCCCTTTTTAGTTCAGAATAACCAGATAGATAGGGTTTCAGTTTCACAGAGATGAAGAGAGGCCAAGTAGTAGGGTTTCTGCACCAGCTTTGACCTACTTCTGTGACTTGCTTTCAGTTTATATAATTACTTTCTGGGCTGGGCCGTTGGCTTTAGATGGGCTTAAAGCCTGGAATTGGAGGCAAAATTACTTTACTTTTTTTTTTTTTCAAGGAAAGTATAGAAATTGTATTAAGCACTAAAATCAGGCACAGAAGATCGAGGCAGAGCATGCGCAACACAGTTAGTAGATCTCCCTACGAAAACAAACACTAAACTATCAAACGACCGAGACAATTCTAGAATATCACCAGAAATCATATCTAAGGCACTGAAATTTTTCCCTCCGGTCTGCAGAGCCTGATCTACCTCTGTAATGCATCAGACTCAACTACTTAAATCTAAAATCTTGTGATTAAGAAAAAAATTTGAGAAAAGTAAGTGAGAAAGTTACATCTTTAAGTTGAGTAAGTGAGAAAGTTACAAACTTAAAGTTACATCTTTAAGTTGAAGAATCCAAGCACAAACTTTATCAGTAAAAGACATTACATCACAAATAGTCTTCACAACACTCCTCAAACCTTTAATACATGTATATAACAAGTAGAGTGTTTTGAATGTGCACGTCACATCCCACAAACTATTCCCTGCATAGTAACTTTCTCCCCCTTTCCTTATAAAGGAGCAATTACAAGAAACAATTTACAAAAACTGACTGTTCAAAGACAACATCACTTGTATAACATATTTCCACTAAACATTAGTAACCAAAGCCAAGAATGAATTGCCTGAGAAACACCAGCAGTTTCTCCCAATCCTCCAGCTTACACCTGCATGTGAGAAGCTTTTCGTAAGACACAAATCTGTGCTTGAATTTGAATTTGAATACGATCATATTTACTATTACGGTGTTACCCCACCTTTAGAGTAATGCTGGAGAGAGCCGTTCCATTCACCTAACAACTTCATTTAATGGGGACAGCCCCCTTCATCTGCTGCATGCTTTCCCTTTGTTCGCCCGAGCACTCTCCTTGCTTCCCATCACGAGACTTTGGGTAGTACGTTGATGACAGATCACGGCCATTATTGTTGAAATTGGAGGAATTGTGCCCTTGCTTCATGTTGTCAACATTGGACTCCTTTTCTTCTTGCGCTCTTCTGTTTTCATTACCATTGTCAAGTATCATTTCAGAGCTTGATGAGCTTCCAGAATGTGCCGAAACGTTTGCTCCTGAGTCATCCCCTTTCTCTGATGCTGAATTGGTATAGCTACCATCAGGCTTCTTTGTATTAAGGAATCGGCCTCCACATCCCCTTGCCCTTCTCAATGCGTGTTGATGACGAGACTCGTGGAGATATGGCTGTCAAGAATAGCAGGAAATTTCATATATAATGCAACAATTAATGACACAATGGTAGCTCTATACCTTCTCAGAATTTACTGTTGTAGTTCCAATTCATCCAAAAATATAAAGGACTGTAAAAAGAATATTTTACCTTTCTAACTTTTATCGCTTTCTTTTCAAGCTCAGCCTTCGCACGTGATTGTCTTCGTCTCAAAATACCATGATATTGCTTGGCATTTACATAAACAGGCTCCTCTTCCATATCAAGGGGCAAAGGCATTCTTGGATGATGCAATCCATACAACTGAGGTACCTGACATAACAACGGAAAAAAATTAGCTAGCACGGACTTGTATTAAGATTGTGAAAATCAATCCAATTAGTAAACCACTAGAAACTGATTCATCTACAATAGTTTATAAACCTTGGAGCATGACTTCATTGTTTTTTTCCTTTGCATACTCGTATAAATCAAAGACAACATGCGAGCTTCCTATATTTGTAACCAAGGATTAAAACAAGTAATCAGAGATGAAAACTAGTGTCATTTAATTTTAAAAGGAATCGCCATTGTCATTTTGTATGGACTTTTACAGCACGAGGTCCATTTTTATTACTCAGCTTGCAATATTGCACTAAACCTATATCAACCTGCTAGTTAAAAGATGACTAGGAAGTATCTCATCGACTCATCCTGAGGCATATGTGTGTACAAGATACTGCATCCTACCCTTATTACATTGTTACACAACTTAAAATCTAAAGAACAAGGTCGATGTGGTATTGGGTTCATATGTGGCTTATATTCATTGAGATATCATTCTATGATGGTATTTCTTATTCCCACATTGAAAATACACACAGGAGTACAGGACAGACAGATTGCATACCATCGCTTGTGGACCATAGGAAGTCAAAATTCCACCATACTGCTGATCTGAATATGGGTACGATGTCAAAACCTGAAAATTTTCAGGAAAAAAAAAATCAATTATGTTAGTCTTTGAGTGAGAGTCCTGAACATTTGATTTGCAGGCAGAGCTTGCACATGTCTGATGTTGAGAGAGATGGAGTTCTTACTATTGAGTGACCAACAAGTTCCATTTGGGAATTTGGATCGTAATGTTCAGCCGCGGTAAGCGCTTTTGAAGATGCATGGTTAAGATGGTGATGTTCTTCTCCACTATTCCCATCTGTTCCAACAATAAGACTAGGTTTAAAACTAATAAACTATATGAGATGAAGTGCATGTTATGTTTGTTAGCAATCTTTGTGGCAAATCATCTTCAGAATATCACGACCTTCTTAAAAAGCAGCATATTAAACTATCACGGTATGGATAAGCCAGTATGAGCAAACATTTAGGCAAGCAAACTGGTAAGACACATTTTGTGGATCTTTTCTTTATTTTTGTCCACTCCATACTCTGAGAAAAAGATCTCATCTTACTTTGCTCTTGTATAATATCAATTTAAAGTAACTGGAGTGGAAAATGGAATAAGGTAGAGATAATTGGCCTCTAATAGAAAAAGAACACTTACTGGACATGAATAACTATATCCTTCCATGAAGTTTTTTTTTTTAGATTTATCCTTCCGTGAAGTTGATCAAATTCTCTCTTTCAATGACTAGTACCAGAATTAATTTATTCACAAGTAAAGAGCACAAAAAGATAATTCGCAAGAAAGTTTTATGAGAAATGATCGTTTGTGGAAATGGAATACTTACCAGACTGCAATGCTGGGGTAGTCTGTACTCCATTATGATGCCCACCATTAGTAGGTGACTGGATTGCTCCATTTGTCACAGAACCATTTAAGTGTTCCACCTGGGATGATGTGGGAGCAGTTTCACCTGCAGAGGCAGTGTTGCCAACTCCATGCCACCAAGGTTGAGCGTACAAAGTTGACTGCAACATGTTCTGTGTGCCATGTTCGAACTGCCGATCTTTGGTTTCATGTTTTGCTGGCATAATTCACAAATTCTCCCAGAAAATTTCTACAGCTGATGAACTAATTGTAATAAAATCAGGACAAGGAAAAAAAACATGGCAATTTTCATGCTCCACTAAATAAGACATTAGGCCAAAATATCTGTCAATCTATAGTCATCAACATCAGAACATAAGTATAGCAGTAAATATGTAAACACAACAACAGAACGCTGCATATTATGGCATCCATGCTAAAGCAATGCAAAAAACCAGGATCAATAGAACTTCAAGTAACAAGCTGACTGGGTTGCAAAAGAATGCATTATGTTCAATTTTTCAGTAGTGTCTCTTGTTTAAAGGGGTAACGCGGAAAATTGTGGTTCTAGATTATTGCAAACCAAAGTAGCTTTCATATGTCAATTGATTTTCCATACACAGCACGAGAAATTCATTTCAAGGCCTACACACAAGCACATGATCAAGCATATCCTGTCAGAATATGGTGACAAGATCTGAAAGTAAGCAATTGTACGGAAAGCGTGCGGCCATCTTGAAAGAGGGAAATGCACGTTCAAGTCTCATAGCTTGCAAGATCCTTGCTTTTCTAGAGAATATCCTAGTCTTTACAAAAACGGTAGTAACTTTTTTGCTGAGATGGAAAATAGTAAATAGAATACACAAAACAAAAGTTAACAGGTCCAAGTAGCAAAAACGTAGCTCCACTCATGAAGTACAAAAGTGTGTGTACACCAATTAGGATCAACATTTAAAACCTTTACTTTCAATCACTGAAACCAAGATTGAAATCGTAATAGGGTAAAAACTAAAAGATACAATTGTTAACCAGAAAAGAAACAAATTCGGTATTTTGAAATCCAGAAAATAAGGAATCTTAAATAGATTTTGGTTAACAAAAAGCCTAAAACACCCACTTATATTAATTAAATAAATAAAAATTATAGTACACGCTTAAGATCAACCTCAGATGTATACATGCAGATTTTATTGCTAAGAAATATATAATTAGAAACTACAGTGACATTTAAGACCAGTTTCCTTTTCTTTCCCACAACTTTCTAGCGACCAACCATACAAATTTTCAAAAGTAAGCATCCAATCAAAATAAAACTTCAATTATAGAAGCAAAATCAAATTCAATGATCTGTTTGGTTATTAGCAGTAAATTAGTTAATAAGTTTTCCAAAACTGGAGCTGAATTATAGCCAAACACATCTAATCAGCTCAATTTTAGCAAAATTTCCATCTAGGTATCTCAAAATTATAGCATGCAGAGGATCATGCAACAAAAGAGCGGAGAGGAATTTCGATCACTCTATTGATTCTGATTCAACATGAAACCCAAATTATCAAACACGAAAAAAAGAGAAAACAAAGAGGTTCAATTGAAACCTAACGATTACCTTGGAAAATGAAATTGAAGAGACGAGGACGACGAAGCGGAAGATCGGAACCCTAGAAAGAGCTTGGGAGTGAGAAATTGTTGGAGGTTATGGGTGTGAGACCATCATGCTCGTGCTCTGCTGCTGCAACCTTAAGAGAGACAGTTGAATTTGACGGAGAAATGGAAAATGAATATACGAATGAAAATTAATGGTGTTTTATTTAGTAAAAATAATGGTTATTTTATTTACAGTTCACGGCAAGGTCGCTCTCTGTCGTATGTGTTCAAACCATTATAAAACACAAAATGTCGTTGAAGAAGAAAGACGACTGTAAATTTTGATGGACAAAACTATACCTTAGGTTTTTCTTTTAGTTTTTTTTTGGGTTAAAGGCCCAAAAGGTACCCAATTTTTGGGCTGAAACCCAATTTAGTACCCAAACTATAATTGTATCAGAGTTGATACTCACAGCTTTATTTTCAACCCAATTTCA
>JAYMSZ010003815.1:0-10151 GCA_036897665.1 Pelargonium citronellum | reverse complement strand
AGTCTCATTGGTTCAGGCGAAGTTTCTCTTCCCAAGGCAGCATGCCACCATCTCACAATCCCCAATCCCACTTTCATGATATTCTCATTTTTTTGTTTTTCAAGGCACTTTTATTCAAATCATGTATTTTATATTCTATGGTGTATGTACTTTCAATTATTTCCTTCTTGGAAAAATCATCAATACTAAAGTACTTTGCTGATAATAAAAAAACGAATTTCTTCTTATTATTTCTCAAAATATATTACATGTTACTTATTTTGAAGCAAATAGAATATTAAATAAGAAAATTAATTTAAACTAAGGAACCCAACCTTATTCAATGAACACATTCATTTTAAGATTTTGTACATGAGATTCTCTACTCTCATTCTCCTAATTATTATTATTTTTTTTGGAAAGATTCTTACTTTAACTATTGAGATGGATTTCATTGCACCAAGTGAATTTTCACTTAACTTAAAAAAAAAGAGTGAATTTTCACAAAAAAGCTTATATTAAATTTCATGACTAAATTAGATAGTTCTTGCATAAAAGTAAATGTGAACCACTGTGTCTTTTATCCTTGTGAATGAGACAGCCTCAATATATGAGTGACTGAGCTGTGTGAAAATATATCTGTGTACTACAAATCAAATCAAGAAATGACTTTACACAAAGATCCAAATGAAGAAGGTGATATGGTTGATCATGTTCATATATCCATCCCCTCTGGTTCAAATTTAGAGTCACAAGTCATGGACAACTAATATTAATGCATGGGTATATTGTCGCCATCATTTATGTATTTGTTGAAATTATAAAGTTAGTCCTGAAGTAGCTTTTTATATGGGGCTGACTCCTATATTTTTTAAAATTTTAAATTTGATTTAAAATGTCGGTCACTTACCTCCACGTCAGCAAATATGTCATATCACCCTTTCACATTATTGTTAAAATCCTGTTGAAGTGGGTGAGTTCCACATCGGATAAATATGAGTTAAAATAGCTAAATATAATATGGTGCAAGTGAAACCTATTAAAAAGGTTGACATTTTCGTAGTGGAAGCCCAGACCATTGTATGTAGCTCATTTATGAAATTTAACATGATATCAAATATAATGGTGCAAGTGAAATCCTATTAAAAAATTGATCTTTGAATAGTGAAAGCTCAGCCCATTGTATGTAGCTCATTTATGAAATTTAACAAATTCAAAACCATTTCTAGACTATCCATGACAAATGCGATAACGTAAACAATGAAAGCTGCCTATTTGTCTTCTACGTACGTCTTGTGACCTTATTTTGGTTTGCAAATTTCTGAACGTATTCTATTCATCACTTGAAAGGAAAATGATAGTGAAATTGAGACGTTAAGAGGAGAAGAGGACATCAAGTGGCCACGTCAACACCACTCAATTCCTTCATAACAATCCAATAAGTTCACAAGTCTATTTTAAGTTTGAATTTGTATATAATATTTTATTTTACAAGATTCATGCATCATCAAAAAGTTCTAATTTGTTGTACAACGTAAGAAATTTATGTCATATTCTTTAGTATAAAATTAAATTTAAATGTATAACAACTTGATTGTTAAAAGTATTAGTGATACATCTATCGTTGGTTAGTCATAGGTCGCCTTCTAAAAATAGAAATATCACAATAATACCCAATTTGTGTATAACATGCTCAAACATACTTGAGCCTAACACGAGCCACTATAAAGTGGGACACCAAGCAAAGAGAGATGTAAGAACTATAAAACTCCCAACAAATAGAAAGGATTAGTAAAAGGCTTGGACAACAATTTAGGCATCGCAGGAGCTCCATCCAAGAGTAGACTTGCTTTGTAGAACCAAATACCGAGGAAAAAATAGGAGAAGGCAGCTCAAGCACTCGGGAAGAGACGTGAATTAACATTTGGTGAACCTGACGTGAAACATGTCAACATCCGAAAATCAAACAACCATCATCGGGGCAAGTGGCTTAAGACACTTACTTCTCTAGAGGTCTTATGTTCAAGTCTCGGTTGTTATGATTGCTTATAAATAAATAAATAAATAAACATTCGAAAATCAAATGATGACTTAGGAGATAGTTAGACCCCAAAAGATCCTTAAAAACACCAGACACGTTAGGAAGTGTCAATTAAATAAGACGATGCTGAAAGAGTTTGTTTCCCACATGAAGACCCTATAGTAGTCCAACTATTGGTTGAGCATATCCACCGAATACACAGTGTATTGATAGACATAAGATGTTCAACCGAGACAATTTTTCGAGCATGCTTCAACAAAATAGGAATATCCAAGGATAAGGTGCGAACAAAAGGGGGGAAAGCAAAGAAGTAGAGGAAGCAAAGGTACCTGTCTCAAAAGTAATGGACATGACAATGACCTTGGAAGAAGGAAATAGAGCAGCAGAAACGACCACACCATTAACCATTGTCAACATGCACTTTCCTTTCAAACATGATTATGGGAATATCAATCTTGAAAGAGTTAAACATCACAATCAATACCATATATCTCCTAAAATTGCCTACCTCGTACAGTGCATGCTAGCTACGAGGTAGTCAAGCGTAAACGCAACATTGTTGCTAAATACAGAAAATCATCGGGGACAAAAAGAATATTAGTCTAGAAAAATCCATATCAGAGGCGAGAGAATTCACCAAGCCGAACGAAGAAATACATGTGATGCAAATAGAAAGAAAAGAAAACATGGAGAAGTAGATATAAATGTCCTTAAAAAAAACAACAGGGAAGGACATAAAAAAAGTTTCTCAAGGAAAAGGTTCACATGTTCGTGTGGAAAACACACAAGTTGTTGTGGATAGAATGAAACATTATAAGTGACTGACTCAATACATTCATGAATCATCGACTGTAAAGCAGAAGAAAAAACTATTCAACTAAGAGAAGTAAAACGCAATAGTCGAAAAGGTGCAAAGACTATTGGCAATCATGGTTCATAAGAAAAGTTATATACCCAAAATGGTTATTGACATGTCTGTTTCGACCTGGGGTCTACGCAAACACACTAGGAGTGTCTTTCTTCATATCCACGTAAGCACAAATGTCTAGCCTAGTGTCCAAGTCTTATCAAATTGTTCTAAGTGTCCAGGTTTGTTCAAGTGTTAAGTCTTAAGTCTCCTTCCAAGCAAAGATCCTCCAAGTCACGTGAACCAGTAGCTTGCGTGAAGATAAGAATACAAAGGAATGAAGCACCTGGGGTGGGGTTACCAAGACTCCGCCTCAGGCATGAGAGTAAGTCCTTGTATGGTAACAAGAATGATCTTAAGAGCTTTTCTAGAGAGAGAAAGCTAGATAGATAAATGAATGTGAGAAATGAGGATTGGATTCCTTTTCTTACCAAGGGTTGGTGTATTTATAGGCTCTTACCACCTAGCGCCACATGTCGTAGCGTGATTGGTTGAAGATATGAGGCCCATCTAGGCCCATTTGGTCTTTCAAGCCCACTTCGCCCACTTTGGCCAATTGAGCACATCTATCCCATTTGTGATGTTAGGCCTCTTGCTCTCCGGACGCGCTGCTTGTGCGCGCCGGGGAGGTCATGCTTTGCCTGGGGGTTGTGCTTTGCTTGGAAGCTTGCGCTCTGCTTGGAAGCATAAACTCAGCTTAGAAGCTTTAACTCTGCCATGAGGCTCGTGTGATGAGATGACTCGCCTAACCCATTAGTGAGCCTCTGCCTCGCGGGGCAATGTCATGGGTGTTTGAGAGTATTGATGTGGTGAGAGTTTGTTGGAGCGTCTCATAAGTGATTTGGCAAGGCGGAAGCCTTATATCATCTTTGTAAGAGTGCATTGAGTCATTAGGTGTTGCCTGGAGTCAAAGGGGGTCAACCGTTGAGTGTTGGGGGGCATGAAACAAGCATTGTTGGGTTGGAACGGACCATTTCCGCGGCATGTGTTCTCAATGCTACGACATCTGGGGCATATGCAGTTGTTGACCTTGCACGCAGGGTGCCCATGCCTCGGCATAGGAGCCTAATGTCGCGGCATCGAGGATCTATTCATACTCCAAGCCTTCGTTTGGGGTCGAGCCTTAGGCTTTTGTTTAGGGTCCTCATGTCGCAGCATTGGTGCTTGGTGTCGCGACATTTGGGCCTTAAACGCATGTATGAGGGTCCATCCATGATGTCTTTTCCCCCTGTTTATGCTAGGCTTGCTTAAGGTTTGTGAGGTGACTCGAAGTGCTTTAGGCTCTCTTAAGTTTCTTGTGGCTTCCTTGGGGTCTTGCCATGTTCATGGAACCCTTTGAAGGGTCGTGGTCAAGTTTATGTCGCCTGGCATGGGTGAGGGGTCTAACGTAGGAGGTAGACTCCTACTCAAATGAGCTCTCCAAACCTCCACATGGGTTGAGTCATGCCTTGGTTTGTTTGTTCAAGCCATGCAGCGTCATGACTTAACTTGGGCATGGTCTTGGATGTGGCTCTTTGGGCCCGGGTCAGGTGACCCGAGTGACATTTGGTCTGGCACGTGACACCTTGTCAGTCATACTATGATTTTGTGATTTTTAGGTATTATTAGTTACCATTCTCGATGATGGTCAAAAGCCCTATATAAAATAGCGAGTACAGATAGGCAACACAAACCTCAATGCTGCCACCCAAAATACTATTAGTCATTACCAAACATCGACCAACTAGTGGATAATTCTTCATCTCATGAAGTCCTAAGTTTCATGAGCATTTTCTTAGGGTACAACCACATCAAATGACAAAAGAGGCATTTTGGGCGATAGTTGGAGGGCATCATTGGGCGGCATGCGACTGTGACCTACTTCCTTATTCCCGGTAACCCTAACAGGTATGGTACAAAGTTCGGCTTTCTCTCATTCACCAATCGTGTTGATGCAGTTAGGGTTCTTCGCATTTTTAATGGTACTTCAATATTGTAATACCGACTGGTGTTGGAATGGGCGACTTTCAATTCACCGGATTCAAAACCTTCCGCCCTCGCCTTGCTTCTACACCCCCGGGTACACATGCTCAAAGCCCCAAGCAGTGCATTGGTTTCTCGTCTCGCTTGATCACTAGCAAGCTTTGATGGTGTGTTTTGGCTGTTTCTCGGGCTCCGATTTTGGGTAATTTCTTATATGATACTCTTGCAACAGAGGGAGTTTTTAATATTTCAGTGCACTCTTTGGGACACCGAGTTTTTATGCTATCTTTTCCAGACGAATATTCTTAGCGCATTATGAAAGAATCAAACTAGGAATAGTTATTCCAATGATTTTGTTCTTTTCAAGATTGATCATGTCTTAAAAAGAAGGGTGGTCGCTATTGTTGGTTTTCAATTCGTGGTATCCCCAACACATGCTTGGCATGAGAACTCTTTACGAAGAATAGCTAAATCTTTTGGCGAGCTTGTTTTTGTTCATCCATCTTTCCAAACTGGCAATGATATTGAGCAAGCACATATAATAATTCATGAAGACAGTTTTCTCACCATTTTTGCTATGGTTCATTTAAAGCTTGGTGGTCGGTCTCTCGGATTAAAGAATTCTTTAATTTTTCGCCATGAGTACCCAAGTGTGATGGATACGGTCTCTCGGATTAAGGGTCATTTGTTTCTCTTTAGCTTTTAGATTGCATCCTATGGAACTCATATCCTACCATAGCTAGGTTTGAGTTCTTAGTTCGGGTTTTATCGTACTTTTGTTTTGACCACTTGAGTCTATTAATAAAAGGTACCGATTGCTTATAAAAAAAATGACAATAGAGGAAAAGGAAAAGGTCTTCCTTCATAATTGATAGGAACATATTGTTACTAGGTAATGTCTTCCTTCATAAGTCATTTCATATCAATTTCAGCAGATACATTCTTACTTTTCTTCAAAATTCTTCGAAATAAGAGCAAGTTTTAATAAATCCAAGAATGCGAACAAGCTTTTCCAAAGCTTAAAAGCTGCATTGGATAACACTACTTTGGATAAGACTTTAATCCTTAAAAAAAATTCAAACTAACATATTTGATAATTTGAGATCAAATATTCAAATATTATTTTGTTTTGCTCACTCTTAATATATCAACAACCATTTACAGATAAATTTACATGCAATGTCTCAACATGCTTTTGAGTTGATGACTTGTACTCAAACCTATATAAAAAATATAACAAAAATAACTCAAAATTTGAACTATTATGATTTAATTTGATCATTTTCTAAACGTAATTTATTTGTATTGATTCACATAAATTCACATTTACATTAAAAATCAACATTTCATCCCATATATATCAAAATTCAAATAAACTTGAGCATTTTTAAAATGAAATGACTCGATATCCATCTGAATCCGAACAAATTACATCAAAATGCCACCGGTAACATGGGAGAGTACCTTCCCAACAATAATTGAGTAGCTTTCATTTATTACAAGAGTGCCACCAAAGCAATAAGAAAACAAAAATGGTCAAAACTGGAGTGCTGTACTTGGTTGTACGGCCATGCGTCTACGTCTTTGACTATCGTTGTTCGCCACGTGTCCAATCCAACGGCTCAGAACTGGTGCGGGGTCCACATAGTATGACACGTGGAGGTTCTCATTAATTGTGTGCAGTGGAGGAAGTTATTGACTTGACCCAGAAAATATGGATTATTTTAATTTTAAAATTAAATTAAATAAATACTTTTGGGGATTGCGTGAGTCAGTGGTGACGTGTCACGTGGCTTTTTTCGAAGTCGTTATCTCTGTCAGTGACTCAGCATTCTGATGACGTCATGCTGACGCTACGTTGTCGTCATATTTTGTTTTTGAAATAACCTTTACTCTTTTAGCTTGTGTACATGTATTTGCTTTACTACTTTTCTTTTTCTGGGAAGGTTCTTTGGTTGTGCTTTATGATAAAAAAGTGGAATAATATTAAAAGATAAGTGGACTATTTTAACGTATAATTCTTTTTATATGTTGTGTTACACAACATGTGTAGTTATATTGAGCTACAAAATAAGGGTAGTTATCTCCTATAAATCTAAATAATTCACTTCATATCGTCAACAGAGAGACTTGAACCCGATAACTCAAAGGAAATCTGAAATGGTTAAACCGTTTGACACAACCTGTCTTGATGAATTTTACGTATAATTGGTACATGTCTTTTTTCGTATAATTGGTACATGTCTTTTACGCGTATTTTCTCGTATCAATACATGTACGTAACTAATAATGGATAATAAGGAATCTATACTAACTATATTTTGGTTTAGTCTAAGTCAAACCAATGAGGTAATGACACCTCATTAAATATAATCCATACCCGACCAAGTTAATTGGTGGAAGCATGGGCGGAGCCACCCTGTGGGATGTGGGGTCAAGTGACCCCACTTAGCTTACAATTTAAAAAATATTACAATGCGTTTTATTTTTATTATTTTAAAAATAAGACTAAATTATTTACAGTGACCCCATCAAATTTTAAAGTGCCCCCATATAAATATATAAAAATAAAATATTCATTAAATCTATCTTTTAATTATTTTTTAATCTCTAATAACTTAGAGTTTGTATTCTATTCTGATTAAGAGTGTTTTTAGATATTTTATTTAACAAATAATTGTATCTCTAATGGACTCTAACAAGTGACATTTGTCAATACTCTTAATAAATTATGGTTTATGTTTTAAACACCCAATTTTACATAATAAATTTATGTTTTATCATCATTATGTAAATTTGGATTGTAAATAATAGTTTATATATAGTAATATATAGAGTTCCAATTTTGTGACCAATGTATATTTATAAAAGTAAATTACTCAACAAAATTTTGTATATATTTATATCTGTTTATTACAACAAAATATTGAAGAGGAAGATTTTTTTATATAAAAAAACAACTAACAGAAAAGTTTTAACTATAAGTAATTTATTCATAATATTTACAAAGATGGTAGAATATACATTTATTTTTGGACCTAAAATCACTAAATTTAATAGTTAATTTTCATATTGTGCCCCCACTAAGTTGTCATCCTGGATCTGCCCCTGGGTGGGAGCGGAGCAACGATCCATGAATTTTAATGAAGTGTCATCACCTCATTAATGGCTTAGCCTAAGCCAGATAATCTTTGGCTTAGAATCCTCAATCCCCTAATAATATTTATATTTTTTTCTACTATGAAATATATATCGAAAAAATATATCCATGAAATAAAATTTCCAAATTGAGGCTCGAGTTGGGATAAGGTTAGGTTCGAGTTGTTGAACTCTAATCGTAACATACTTTATAGAATTTTCATATTGATCATTATTGGTCGGGATAAAGTTGGTTGGATTAGGTTTTAGACATAAAATACTTTTTTTTTTACAAGCGTGTTTGATTCGACTTTAACCTGAAAGAAATCTGCACTCCAACCTGATTCTAACCTGACCCTACCCAAAAAGGGGTTGGATTTAGAATATCCGTCGAGTCGGGATGGTTTAGCCAGCTTTAAAGAGGTATATTTAGTGATGCAAAAAAAAGCACACAAAATTCAACACACGCAAGAGCAAGAGCAAGAGCAAGAGCAAGAGAAGGGTAAAAATGAATAAAATAAGCAT
Organism: Pelargonium citronellum; assembly: GCA_036897665.1. Lineage (NCBI taxonomy): Eukaryota > Viridiplantae > Streptophyta > Magnoliopsida > Geraniales > Geraniaceae > Pelargonium > Pelargonium citronellum. Next base: position 1,599 of record JAYMSZ010003815.1, on the reverse strand, counting down.
AAAAAATAAGTTGATGTTGTAGTTGCTTGCGCAAAGAAAGAAGACGCAGCAACCAGCTGTAGCTTCACTGTCTAGCAGAAATCAGAAACCGCGTATCATAATATTATATGGTCCCATCTCAACTAAGCAAATATGCAAATATGCAATGCAATATCTATTATCTGGTTCAAATCAAGTGATGAGTGAGTGAGTAGTGAGTAGTGGGTAGTAGATAATTAACGATAGTACTGGCTAGTACTATAGCTTTTTCCATGTCTCAACCGTTTTCTTGCTTTGCTTACGCCACCCTGCCTTTGACTTTCCTAGCTCACTCACACAAATAAAGTAAGACAATATATGTTTTTATTTTTCTAAATATTTATAATGAAGTTGGAAATATATTAAGTATTAATCATAACGGAAAAATAAAAACATAATTCATACTTCGATTACGGCTACCTCAAATTAATTTGGTCACAATCGTAGACGGGTGGTTGAAGAAGACAAGATGAGCAATAGGGGCGAAACAGAATTTGGCTAAGAATCTGCATCCACATTTGCACAATGTCTAGTGTGCAATAAAATTAATTTCTTTCACTACATTGTTTTATCTCTGCACTCAATAATCAGGGTTCTCCAAGAGTGAGACTTACAATCCTTCATAAAGAAAATAAAAACACAATTCCACACTACAAGAGAAACTACTATTAGCTACAGAATTAGCTAATCATTGTTTTTCTTATAATGCCAATACTGTATTCAAAGATGATGTTTTTACAATTACGATGCAAGATAAGGTTGATGGCATCCTTGAATACTCACAATTCAACCAACCCCGCACACATACATCCTCTAGGTTTAATTAAACATCCCAACAGAATTAAAATCATTGCATCGATCAAACAACAATGAAAATATCACTTCAAAAAAGATTGACCAAGCATCAAACATCCGAATTTACTTAATTTGATTCATTTGGAACGAAAGAATTTGTATGAGGGAGCGAATGACATTGGACATCACTACAAGAAACTACAAAGAAATGTGACGGCCATTTTTACAACATCCACGTAGGGACATCTCAATCAAAACACGTGCATAGCAAATGACTAACAATTGCTTCCAGTTAATATTTCACGGGAAAGTTTGCGGCGTCGTTGCGTCCACGTGGATGTCGCAAATTGTGCTGACTAAGACGTTGCGACATCCACGTGGACGCAACAACATTGCAAATCAGTTTCCAACGTCCACGTGGATTCAACGACGTCGCAAATTATATTGACTAAGATGTAGTGATGTCACAAATTTTAAATCATTTATGGATATCAGTTACCTCTTCTCCTCCCATCTCGATTTTTTTCCTCTCTCTCACTTCTCAATCCAGACAAAACCCTACCCCTCTCTCTCGCCACCGCATCAACCATATCTCCTTCTCTTCTCTCCTTCCCTCTCTCTAGCTCGCTCGCTCGCTCCTCTCTCTCTCCCCCCCTCCATGTAAGCTTACCCGGACCGAGCCCTCCGGTCGATACACCTTCTCCAGCCACCGCCACACCCCCTCCAGCCATCCCTCTATTCTCTTCTCTCTTCTCTCTTCTCATTTCCCTCTCTCTCTTTCTCTCT
>JAYMSZ010003814.1:0-10151 GCA_036897665.1 Pelargonium citronellum | reverse complement strand
ACCGGCCTGGTCGAGACTGAGTTCGGTGACTCGACTCGCGCCGGAGAGGACGACGTCGCACCTGAAACCGCAAGTGAAGCGATCGCTGAAGAGGCTGTCGCAGGGGTCGACGGTGAAATCCCAAGAACTGACGCACGAGCCAGGGCTCACTGATTTGGCGTCCATGGCACTCTTGAGCTGCTTCAAGACCAAGACATCGCCCCAAAATGTCTTCGATTCAGCTCTAAGCGACAACCCAGAAACTGTAATCAACAGAAACATGGAAAACAGAGAGTAATTCAAATTACCCATTTTGTAATTCGCAGAAAAAATTCAGCTTTTTGAGAAGAAAGATGGTTGCAATTGCAAAAGATAGGATTCTGAGATGATCAGAACCGTTTGTTTGATTAATGATCAAAATGAAGAACAGAAAAGTGGAGAGAAAAGGAGAGATATTTTGGTGAGTGGAGGCTTCAGTTCACGGGCGAGCTGGTTGTGTCAGAACCATATCGACCATTTTAAGGAGTTTTATATAGTAGTTTTAAACAAAAGTGTTGACTATTTTGTATTATTATACTCAAACCGTATGTCCGAATTCGTGTTGGTTGGTTCGATCCAATTCAAAAATTGATCGTAAAATCATACCGGTTTCTAATATGATTAGATTTTCGATTGTTCGTGAACTTGGGTTGTCTCTAATTGGGTGGTTTCACTTTTGCATTTGTAACCACTTATACTTAGATAATGTACATAATTCTCATTATGCAATAAGAAGATAAACTTGAAACTGTATTGATGTTAACACAAGCTTATGTTAATGATTATTGGTAATTTGATTGGAATTTTGTGTTTCTAATCAACAAACGTTGAAATCAAGTTGATGCTGGTAGGACAGGTACCATATTCTTATCAGCCTGGAGCACATTTTTGAGTAGGGCCAGATGTAATATGTAAGACCTTAATTCGGTACCTCAGTGGTGATCCATTTGAGAGGAAGGTAAAGAAAAAGATGGATGATGATATATTGGATTTTGGTGTAAAAGTACTGAGATTTGTATTCCACATTGGACATATCTTGAAGTTGAAGGGTAGAGCATAGGTTGGGACTTGAGTGAGCTGAAACTGAAAGTGATGTGTTTTTTGTTGAATTCATGGGGCTATAATAAATTTGGGTTTTAGATATGGGGCCAGGAGGGACATAGTAAAAATCAACTTTGACAATAGGTTGTCTCAACCTCAAGGTGAATGTTTTCGTGTGCTTAAATTCTGTAAGACCACCCATTACAAGGCTAAGGCCACCAATTCTACAAATCTAAGTACATGTTTGGTAACCCTACTGCTAACTTTAAGAAGGTGCCACTTAACATGAAGAAGAATATTTAAGAGAGAGTGTTCAGTAAATATTGTGACTTTATCTAAGAGCTTGTTAGGAAACAGCACATAACCTTCATAAGTTTCTTTTCATCCAACACATATATATATTCGCAACCATTTCACTAAAACAACATTATATTATGCTTCACAGCAGCTATTTGAAAAGATAAGGATTAGCGTAGAAAAGGAAGAAATGCAAGATCAAGGCACATAAAGGAAAAGAAGTTGGTAGCAATTTTAAAATCAAAATGCCAGCTAATATGGCATCCCATATGATGAAGTGGTGGTTGCAAGGACTTGGCTGGTGAGATTGGACCAATTTCGGACCTAATCTCTGTCATCACCAGCAGCCATTACAACCATAACACAAAACTTACGATATTACAAAGAAAAAACAACCTTATTCCAGTACATAGATTCTCATTTGGTTCTTTTCCAACCACTTCTCCTACCGCTAGCTAGCTTATTTTTCTTGACTTTTGAGTACTAATATTTTATGCCTATTTTGCCAGTGAGCAAACCTCAAAACAACACGAACCACATCCAATTCAATCTTTTTTTTGGTGGGATTCTTTATAATCATGATCTTTTTAAGACATTAACAATAATAAGAGCCTTGTGTGAAATTTAGGTTACATCTGCGAAATGATTATTATACAAAGATAACAATCAAATTGAGATGAATTGGAATCTACTTTATTCACAAGGGGCTGCAAAAACTACAATTAATTTGGCAAAATGTTTAGAAGAATAAGAAGCATTTGGCGGGGGAATATTTACAATAATTGTGCAAATATGAGAACAGCACAAGATGGATATGATGCCACCCGAGTAAAAGACGTAATTGTAACAAAAGCACATCATGTGAGTAACTTACCTGAATGGCTGAACATGGCCCTTCCGTTCACCCAGTAAATCCACAAAATTAATTTTAGATCCTTAACTGCACTGAATTACAAATTATGAAGCCTGTAACGCCTGTACAATGTTTATACAGATGACTGTAATTACATATTAGTTTGGATAATTACTAATCAGCTTCCCATGAAATAAGCGCAAAATGATGCTCCCATGTACTGGTATACTTGCAGAAGGTCCATGTTCATTTTGGCCAAAAGAAACTATGAGGTAAAGAAAAAGCACCTTTTGAGAATTGCTCTACTCGGGTCCTTCCCCATGTGGCCAGGCAAAACAAGCATCCTTTTCTCGATTTCTCTTGGCAGCTTTTGCAAGATATTGCCTAACATATTTGCTATTTATTTCAAACACAAAGGCCATATCCTTTACCTGCAAAGTCAATATTGAAAAACTCGATGAGGTTCAACAATGCAATCCTTGCTAATTGAATGAATAACACACCAGATCATCAAGGATCCTACTTTCTTTGGTCATTTTCAATGAAGTTTCTTTTTCTTGCTCATTCAAGGGAAGAAAAGAAGGAAAAAAACGAAAGAAGGGATAGCATAGGAGCAGAGAGAGACTGCAATGGAAGCAAATATGAGCCTAATTAATTTCAAATTAGAGAGAGGAAGCCATGTGATATACCTCAATCAAGCTATTTGAAGTAAGACTCAAATGTTGCCCACTAGCAACTTCTATACCATTCAAGAATATCGAACCCTTGCCGAGATTTTTCAGAAGGAAAGATCCGTCTTTTTCCATCCTTATCAGTGCCTAGCAGAAATGATGAATGCCAGTCAATCTCGAGTACAAATTCAGAGGAAAAGCACTGTTTAAAAGGCTAAGAGCAAAAAAATAGAGCTAAAACAAGTACAAGAGTAGTTTTGAAGACATATATGAAGTGTCTTCCTCGATTACACATGACCAGGACACATAATGAACAATAAGCATATATTCATATGCAACTCAGCAGTGAAAAATGAGCCAGAGGCTAAATGGTGTAAAATAAGGAGTAGTTGCACTTAACTTGCTTGTGCTAAGGCGTTTTTGCGGATAACTACCCTGAGTTTTATTTCACAACATCTACCCTCATCTACTTCTGTTTTTGAAATTAATAAAAAATATATATTAAATGACCAAATATGGTGACCGGATCTTCAATTCCAGTCACCAGAGAAGTACTATCCTCTGCTGTAGAACAAATAAAAGACAAAACATTTAGCAAAAAACAGGCTCATTGGACAATCACTTTCATGTCATATTGAACTTTTAATCTTTTCTACAGATCAAAGAAAATGTTTTATACCGTAGAGAGAAATATAAAATCAGTGGAATAATGGTTTGTCAACCAAACAATGTAAATATGAAAGGAAAACAAAAAATAAACCTCACCTGCCGTCTAGATATCTTGTTAGCAGGTCCTTCTCTTCTCAAGTCAATATCAACATCAAAGTCTTCTGTTGCTCTACCAAGTATGACCTACAAAGTAAAAAGATGTTCAGTGATATGTACAAAGATTTATGCATAAACATTCATGATAATTGCAAGTTAAGAAGCCCTCTCCTCAGCTTGGAAGCACAGAATTGCATACAGCAGATAACATTATACAGTGATTACTGATTATGCATATTTTCCAACATTCCAGAAAATAATAGAGAAGTTTCATTGTGTGCATGGCGTAAGATTCCACAAATAAGATTTTTTTACTCAGAGAAACTATCCATCAAGCTAAACAAAGGCAAGAGGAAAATTTCACTCAAAATTTTGAAATAATATACCTCAGTTTTCTTAATATAATGCCTCAACTGATGCCCATAAAATAAGGCAAGTGCGCCTTTAGATGCAATTTCTCTTTGTTTAGAGGACCCACAACACTGTTCCAGTCGTATGACTGTTCTCTTATCTTCATGTAGATAACCCGAGCCTGCAAATTTCAAGTAAAACCAACTTAAATAAAAACACTACCACTATGGCGGACTACTTATGCTCTCAACCTTGTAGCGAACAATTTACGTTTCTGCTCACACTAATTTGCTAGGTTACTCCATTTGCAAGAGCTACAGCCATGAGCCATCAGTCCATCACTAACCATAATTGGCATTTAAAAGACTACATTGAGTTCAATATCACTAATAGAATTAGTAACCAATCTATCTCTTCATAATCATTTAATGAATGATAAAATTGTGGATTTTTTAAACAGACATTTGTTTCAAAATTGACTTTGTGCATAAGCAAATGCATCTAGAGTTCTAGACTGAATAAGAATTAGAAGAAAACAATCAACAAATTATTTCTAGCTTAAAAACAGATAATTACCTTTTCTACTAAAACATGAATCCAGCTCGTCTGGACACAAATCCATATCAAGTATCTGGAACAAAAAAAAAACACGGTGAGAGGAAGAACAATAGATAAGTATGAAAATGAGTGCCCAAATCACGTAATTCTGATAAACCTACCATGGCTTCAATATCCGAATAGTTGGGAATATCATCCTCACTCTCAGATTCCTCTTGATCTGATGTTGAGGGGACAGGTTCATGTTCTGGAATAGCTTTAAAAGGCGAACCTGCATTACATGAATGCAATGTGTTTTCCTTTGGTACAGAATCAATGGGAGAGTTTGAAGTTGCATGTGTTGGTCTGCAGTGACTTGAGTAAGCATCATTAGAATTGACTCCACAGCTAACAGGTAGGTGGTTTGGACTAGCTTCTGGCAACATGCTTGGTCCAAACATTGAGGAGATCGTAATAGAATGTCCAGGACGTTTTTCTTTCTTCATCCAGCTTAGCTCTAGCTCAGTGTTTCTTTCACCAACAAAGGAGGGTAAAACATTATCCATTTGTTTATCACTTTGTTGAGTTACAGGGGAAGTCAGCGGTACTGATGAGACAAAATCATCATTATATGGGATTTCTGGATCCTCAGTGTTCAACGTGCAGATCATGATTCCTTCATTGAGTTTGGAAGAGCTGGGATTTTGTAATGACATTGATGATGGTACATTGACGTCTGAAGAACAAATACGATGCTGATCATCATTGATAAGATCTGGCAGGTCAACAGTAGTCTCACAAGACCTGTCCAGAATGGGACGGCATGTGGTTGAAATCAATGTTTGATCCTCACAAACAGCAGGTAAAACATCTTCAGGAACATCATTGGGGGAGTTCAAAATAAGTGAATTAAGACTATCATAACAGGACTTATCCATTGCGCCTTTTGAATCCACATCCATGAATAGAAGCTCTTCCTCAGCCGGGAAGTCCAAAAGAGATTCTGGGATATCAAAATCATTGTCTAAGAAAGTAGTTGGAACAATTAATTCCATCACAAGTATATCTACTATTTAATATTAGCTAAAACTAGTATGCAGATGAATTTATTTCCTTACCATCCACATTATCTTCATGTATAAGTGATTCCTCCCCACCACGGTTATTATCTCCAAGGCTGGCATTCATCGGCATCGCAGGCGCAGGCACATCCTCAATTGTTTTCCACAGAGGCACCCCAGGCAGTGGAGATGAAGCTCCCATTAACTGAAATGATGGATTATTATCTTGCAGATCATGAGACAGCCCCATGTCATCAACATTAGAACAATTCCCAAGGTCAACTGAAGTATCCCTGCCAGTGTTTTGTTCAAGAGAATGAGCACCTTCATCTTTTACTGATATTCCAGCCGGCAAATACCCAACCTGTTCAGCAAGCCCATTGTCACAACCTCCCCTTCCAACTTTATTTGGGCTGTTGTCTACAACAGAATCTAAGGCATGGGACCTATTGGAAGCAATTCCAGTGGCATTAGTAGCATCAAGTGCCCTCCTTACATGTGGATGAATATGATGTGAGCCAATTACGCCTGTTCCCTGGAACTCAAAATGGTTTACTACACAATCACCAAGTACATGATTCCCAAATGAAAGCTCATTACTATTTTGGTAACCACGATCTCCAATACAATCATCGCCATTTTGCTCACTAAAGAAAGTTAGATCAGTGGGTTGGCCACAAATTCTCTTCCTCATGGCATAATATTGTTTACGAATGCTTTGAGCTTTTCTTTTTACAGAAAGTTCAGCAGTTTCTTTTAAGCTCCCATTTCTATTAAATTTGGACGAATTATTATTGTTATTAGAAGCAGAAAGCTCAAACTCAATCATGCGAGCAGACGCTGCAGCTGCAATCTTCGAATCATAGAGGAGAGAACGCCACCGATCTCTCAGTTCTCGAACAGAGAACTTGCGGGAGAATCGCACTGCACCTTTTGCAAGTGCTTCCAAAGAAGCACCTGCCTGAAATTGCAAAAGAGAGACAAGAAAGGTTTGTCACCAGAATATAACAGTTCAGTAGCAAATCAGTTCCAAATCCACCGCCAACAATGTACTAGAAAAAAAAAAGGACAATAAAGTTCATAATACAAGCAAGACCGGACCAAACAATATGATAAGAAACTAGATCATAACTAGTTGAGCTACACTTCCACATCTACGAATAAAATCGGGGAAAAAAATCAATCACTTCGAAATTGAACAGAACAGCAATCGATGAGCAGCAATTCATCAAATATTTCAAAACAGACAAACCGATTAGCGAGAAATAAACGTAACAAAACGAAAAAAATTCAAGGCCATAATACGATCCGCGATAGGAATCAACCGAAGCGCTCAATTTCCCATTAAAATCGTCATTTGAAGCAACAACCACAGCTAGACCCCTAGGGTTTCATAACAAACCAAAAACTAAAAGCAGCAAATGGAGGAATTAGAAGGAAATGGAGAGAGGTACCTCAATGGCGTTCTTCAAGAGGAGATCATCTTCAGCGATCCACTGAGAAACAGACGCAATTGCAGCCATTGTTCCTAAGTCGGAGCTCGGAAAATTCAGATTCGGAAACAAAATTATCCGCAAAATGGAGGCGGAGAAGTGGGGATCTCCATGGAGGGAAGTGAGTTCACTCACGGTGGAGGAGATCGCGAACCTGAGCGGAGCTGAGTCGATAGGAGAGAATGAGTGAAGAGATTCGAGTGGTCATTGCTTTTCATATTTGGCGGCTTTCGGATCTGAGATAGTGGTGGTGGTCATCGTATTCTTCGTCGACGGCTCGGATTGAGCTACGAGAAGAGGTCGGAGGTGGAGATTTGAAATGTCATCGTATTCGACGGCGTTGTCGAAGAATACCGAAGATGTGTTTTCAGGAAGAGAGGATACAAGAGAGAAAATTTAGGTCAAGTCAATTTAGTAAATGATAATATTATATTCTAATTTAATTATTTAAAATTAAATTAAAAACTTTAATCAACACATATCACTTAATTAAATTCTCAATTAAAAAATTAATATAAAACATGTCAATTGGAGAAGATAAGACTTCTCTTTAATATATGTAGTATTAGATTAGATTTTAACAATCAAACTGACCATTTTATGCGCTCATTTTCTTAAAAGAAATAAGCGGGTGAAATGCAGACATAACTGCCACGTTTCGAATTACAAAGAACAAGAGCATATCGTCGCTTTCATATTTGACTCATCGAAGCGTCAACCAATATTCCTGAGAGTTTGATGATTTCGGAGAGAGCGAGAGCGAGACAGAGTGAAACAGAATGAGAAAGCGAGTGAGAGAGAGAGAAACAGAATGAGAATGCGAGTGAGAGAGAGAAAAAGAAAGACGGAGAAATAGAGAGAAAGCGAGAGAGAGAGAGAGAAATAGAGAGAGAAAGAGAGAGAGTGAGAGAGAGAGAGAGAAATAGAGAGAAAGAGAGAAAGAGAAAGAAAAATAGAGAGGAAGAGAAAGAGAAAGAGAAAGAGAGAGAGAGATAGATAGATAGAGAGAGAGAAAGAGAGAGAGGGAGAGAGAGAAAGCGAAAGAGGGAGAAAGAGAGAAAGAGAGAGAGAAGAAGAAATATAGGTAGAGAGAGAAAGAGTGAGAGAAAGAGTTAAAGCGAAAGAGTGAGAGAGAGAGAGAAAGAGAAAGAGAGAGAGAGATAGATAGAGAGAGAAAGAGAGAGAGGGAGAGAGAGAGAGAGAAAGCGAAAGAGGGAGAGAGAGAGAGAAAGAGAGAGGGAGAGAGAAATAGAGAGAAAAAGAGAGTGAGAGAGAGAAAGAGAAAGAGATAGAGAGAGTGAGAGAGAAAGAAAGTGAGTGAGTGAGAAAGAGAAAGAGAGAAAGCGAAAGAGTGTGAGAGAGAGAGAAAGAAAGTGAGTGAGTGAGAAAGAGAGAGAGAAAGAGAAAGAAAGAGAGTGAGTGAGAAATAGAGAGAAAATAGAAGAGAGCGAGAGAGAGAGAGAAATAGAGAAAGAGAGAGCGAGAGAGAGAGAAATAGAGAAAGAGAGAGCGAGAGAGAGAGAGAAAGTGAATGAGAGTGAGAGACAGAGAGATAGAAAGAGAAAGAGTGAGAGTGAGAGAGAGAAAAAGAGAGAGAGAAAGAGAGAGGGTGAGAGAGAGAGCGTATGAGTGTGAGAGAGAGAAAAAGAGAGAGAGAGAGAGAGAAAGAGAGAGAGTGAGAGACAGAGAGAAAGAGATAGAGATAGAGAGAGAGAAAGAGAGAGTGAGTGAGAAAGAGAGAGAGAAAGAGAAAGAGTGTGAGAGAGATAGAGAAATAGAGAGAGAGAGAGAGGGAAAGAGAAAAGGAAAAAGAGTGAGAGAAAGAAAGTGAGTGAGTGAGAAAGAGAGAGGGAGAGAGAGATAAAGAGAAAGAAAGTGAGTGAGTGAGTGAGAAAGAGAGAGAGAGAGGGATAGAGAGATAGAGAGAGAAAGAGTGAGAGAGTGAGAAAGAGAAAGAAAGTGAGTGAGTGAGTGAGAAAGAGAGAGAGAGAGGGATATAGAGAGAGAGAGAAAGAGTGAGAGAATGAGAAAGAGAAAGAGAAAATGGAAGAGACAGAAAGTGATTGAGTGAGAATAAGAGAGATGGAGAGAGAATGAGAGAGAGAGTGAGATAGAGAATGAGAGAGCGAGTAAGAGAGAGATGAAAAAGAAAAAGAGAAAGAGAAAGAGAGAGAAATAGATTGAGAAAGCGAGGGAGTGAGAGAAAGAAAGTGAGTGAGTGAGAAAGAGAGAGAGAGAAAAAGAGAAAGAGTGTGAGAGAGAAAGAGAAATAGAGAGACAGAAAGAGAAAAAGAAAAAGAGTGAGAGAAATAAAGTGAGCGAGTGAGAAAGAGAGAGAGTGGGAGAGAGAGGAGGAGAGAAAGAGAGAGAAAGAGAAAGAAAGTGAGTGAGTGAGAAAGAGAGAGAGAGAGAGAGAGAGAGAGAGAGAGAAAGAGAGAGAGAGAGAGAGAGAGAGAAAACAATGAGAAAGCGAGTGAGTGATAAAGAGAGTGAGGGAGAGAAAGAAAGAGAGAAATAGAAGATTGTGAGAGAGAGAAAGAAAAAGAGAGGGAGAGACAGAGAGAGACAGAGACAGAGAGATAGAAAGAGAAATAGTGAGAGAGAGAGAAAGAGAGAGGGAGAAAGAGAAAGAGAGAGTGAGTGAGAGAGAAAGAGAGAAAAAGATTGTGAGTGAGAGAGATAGAGAAAGAGAGAGTGAGTGAGTGAGAGAGATAGAGAAAGAGAGACAGAGACAGAGAGAAAGAGAGAGAGAAAGCGAAAGAGTGTGAGAGAGAGGGAGAGAGAGAAATTGAGAATTCGAAAGAATGTGAGAGAGAGAAAGTGAGAAAGAGAGAAAGAAAGAGTGAGAAAGAGAGAAAGAGAGAGTGAGAGAGATAGAGAGAAAGAGAGAAAGCGAGAGACAGAGAGAAAGAAATAGAGAAATCGAAAGAGTGTGAGAGAGAGAGAAATAGAGAGAAAGAGAGAATGAGAGAGTGAGAAAGAGAGAGAGAAAGAGATTGAGAGAATGAGAGAGAGAAAGAGGAAGAGAAAGAAAGAGAGAATGAGAAAGTGGGAGAGAAAAAGA
>JAYMSZ010003813.1:0-10152 GCA_036897665.1 Pelargonium citronellum | reverse complement strand
AAGTAGGTGCAGGTCCACTGAACAGCAGTAGCTACATGGCTGGTACGCATTTCTTCCACCAACATCCGAGATCTTGAGAAACCCACCCACAACCCCACATTCTTATCTTTTTTGTCTCTTTCTTCTTCTTCTCATAATTGTTGTAGATCGAACAAGTAACCACTGAATTGACATGCTCGTAAGCAAATGCTAGTAGAAACCTTAATTTAATGACCCATTTTTACGAAAATAATAAGAGGAAAATTATGAGGAACAGAAATGGTGTTTTGTTGTTTAGTGCATATTTCAATACTATGCTTGTTTTTTTTTCTTCGTTTAGTTTACCACGGAAAAACCATATATTATGAAATTTGAATGTTCATTCTCTGAATCCATGAATTCTAAAAGTTGTTGGCTATACGATACAGGTATAGCTTAATTATTAGCCCCCTTCTTGCCTTGTCGGAACTGTATGTCTTTAAGGTTGTCATTTATTTTCTTTTGTTGTTGTTGTTGTTATGGTGTTATTGAATCTGGAAGAAGAAACTGGGTTTCCTTTTGGTTGGACAACACAAGCAAAACCTAAGTATCTTCTTCATCTTCTTCGCCATTTTCCCATTGAGATTGTTTTGTCAACCGCCCTAACTTTTTTAATATTTCCTTTTTTGTCGTTCATAAAATTACTGGGAGAGAAGAAAGGTCAACTAAGGAATTACATGCTAGTCAAACCAATAAAAGCTTATAGCCTTGTCAACTATCACAAGTTATTTACACTAATAAATTTGTGGCGCAAATAATTCGAGCTAGTGTTTTAAAGGTTGATTTGCTTGCTTACTAACTAAAGTGACATGAGTTTGGTTCAGAACGTGTTCGGTCCATAGGTGTAGCTTCTCTTAGCTTAACTAAAAATGTTCAACTACTCATATTTCGTTTTTCCCTCTCCGTATACACACTCGTATATGTTTTGAATTTGCTGCCCGTTTAGTTTGAGATCCGCATTAACTATATGATGCTGTTTTTCACTAAAATGAGGAGTAGGATAATAGGATTGAAAAGCTTTGATATTAATGAGGTAGCAGCCGATATGTATGAACAAAGAAGTTAGGAGTAGGAGTTGATCTATTTTTTAGAGTTATAGTTGAGATTGGTTTAATTGGCATCACATGAGTCAGCTAATTACAAGTTGTGAAATTAAACTTGATAAGCTCTCATCAATATGAACCTATATATCATTTACTTGTGATGGGTGAAAATGGCTCCTATATATCTAGCTAGGTGCCTTTGATCACACTAGGGTAGGTATGGGAGGTTTTAATTCATATTAACTTATTATTTTCCGCAGAAAAATTAAATACAAATTAGTTAATATTGTATATTTACTTTTCAATCTCCATACCAAACTCAATGGATAGTAAACTATTAAGTTATAGAGATATTATGGACAATTCATGCATAACTAACTTTTAGAAAAAATAACAAAATGTGTGAGTTTGTTTAAGAGTGATTAATTTGCATGACAATTATTGATGGAGACTATTAATTTTATATAAGTTGAAGCCACATAAATAAGAATAAGATTTAACCAGATGTATGAGAGTCAACTCTAAATTGTTTGTTCTACTTTATCATTTTAAAAAACTATTTTTTCCTTGAACCTTTCTTTTACAATTGGAAGTATATACGTAGGAAAATTGATATTTTTCAATGTTGTGATATATTGTCCTACATATGATGATGTTTGTACTATAAGTATTAAAACGTAGTATAGTAAGAAATATGTAATATGTTACTTTATATATGTTTCCTCGTCCATGTTAAAATAAATGTCATACTTCACTTATTTTGCGACAAAGTAGTACAATATTGAAACATCTCACTTTGTCCTAAATATTTTCAATAACACATCTAATAAGATGTGAAAATACATACTTCACATAATTTTGTACTCTATCCATAAAAAAATAAGTATATTTCTTTCTATTTTGAGGAAAACTAAGGAGATCTAAATGATGTATATTTACTTTTTCGTCCTCATGGACATGTGTTATAACAAATTAGCTTATTATATAGATCATAATTTATGCATAACTAATTTCATAAAATAATTATTTTGAGACGAAAATAGTAATATATATATATACAGTTCTTCAAGTTCCAAATACTATACATACCATGAGGACACCATAGTATATGCTATAATAAGATTAAATATTTGCTCATTTTGTAGTTAAAAGTAAAAAAAGTACAACAATACAAATAAATTGGTTAGAGACTCTTAAGTATGTTACAACAAGAACATGCAAGAATACAATAAGAAAAATCTAATTTTATCGTAACTCATCTTTAATTTTCACAAAAAAAAAAAAAAAGTAGACAATTATTTTGGAACCGGAGATAGTATGATTTATCATCTGCATGTGTGTTATGTGGAGATGTATGCCCATGGTTGGCTTGAATTATTTGGCTGCCAAAAAGTAATGTACAGTTTCTAAACCAGAAGTGCTCTAGTATCTTCCTTGCAATGAACTGTATTAATATCATTACTAGCTAACTTCTCCTCCCTCCCTCTACTTAGTGTTTCCTTGATGGTATTTTCTTGCAAAATTAGATGCATGTTAATAAGATAGTATTCTTTATAGCAGTTGAATGTTGCATTACATATACAACCATTCATTTATTATTAGTAACATGATTTTTTTGCATACAAGCCACATTTTCAGGTAAATGGTAATTAAAGACCTGGGTTTGTATAGAGATCTAGCTCCATATGTTTTGTGCGAGATTATATATTCTCATAGATTTTGGCACCATGTGGAAACAATATGATTATTTTCTTGATTCCATATTCAAGAATAAAGACAACTCATTGTTAGATAGTTTCAGTTTGAAATTTGCCTATATATATTGATTTTTTTTTTGTATGTATATACGTTATGACCTTACCATAAGTGTTGATCTAAGAAGGTTTCTTATGAATTTATTCTTTGCAATATTGCATGCTTATATATAGTTGAATTTTCCTATATTTTCATATATTATCTATGATTCATTCAACTTTTAAAATGTGAAACCACAGTTGTTGATAGGATTTCTCTCATATATATAGTCATGGTGTTGGATGTATTTACATTTACATGTATTATTGTCAATGGAAAAATGAAAAGAAAATAAACAGACAAAATTGATTGAGAGCTCAGAGAAAACTGGGAATTGGGAAGTGAGAATTCTCTCTCCCCTTCCCAATACAAAAAAGTAGGAAGGGATAAGGAGGACACTTTTCAGAGGTGTTGGTGTTACTGTTGGGCGATAATTAGAATGATCCCATTTCCATTTATATACATCTCCATACCCAAACAAACACAAATTTTATCTGATTCACAAAATATAAATGGGTCTCTCTTTTTAGTGTAAAGTTTTAGTTCAAAGAGTGTTATTTGCACCATTTTAGAATGAGAGCATATAAGTGTACAAGTGCTTATGTATCAGCAAAATACTTGTAGAGTCCGTGAATAAAAAAATTGAGATCAAACGATCAAGGTTTTCTTTTTTCCTTTTCACATTTTCAGTCTGTATTGTCAACTAAGACATTGCTCTTGAGTAATTGTTTCTTTTGTAGTTATTAAGTTTGGGTACTTGTCTACGCATAATTAATGAATGCTTTTCTTTAAACGGCTAATAATGTATATCGTGGAACTTCACGCTCAATATGAAACAAACACTTGACAAAGTCTAGATGAAATATCTCATTTGTCCGGAGTTAAAACCCTAGTAAGAGAAAGTAGAAAAGTAGAGAAAGAGTAGTTATATATATGGCATGGCATTAGGGAAAGGGAAAGGGTATAGAGTGGTCTACTCATAGTGTGGCATTTTTTGAGGAGAGGTAGTATAGGGTGAGGCCAACAATCAATATAAATGTATAAATATAGGAATCTATGGTGTTGCTTCCACCATCACCATTATGCTTCTCTTTTGCTGGTGTTGCTCAAGTTTTGTGTGCTTGTGGGCATCGCTTAGCTACTAGTGTGGTCCAATATAAGTTTAAATATTGATCCCATGCACCATATTAAGAATCATGTGTTTTGAGGTTGTAGCTGCAAAAAGGTATGCTATCACCTTGCTTAATTGAATTGCAAACACCCTATTTGCTGCTTGTGACAAAGTAGGGTATATGCATGCAGCAATGACTCAAGTATAGGCCTGTGCCTCTTGCTGGGTTAAAGTGAAGAGTTTTTGTTTAAGAAAATGGCATTGTTTTTGGACTGGGAATTTGGTTTTCGTTTTGTCTCTTCTCTTTAATGAGAGCCAGAGATATCTTGTTTTGGTTAAACATTGTATATGCTCGGTTAAAGTTGGACAAGAGAAATGGAGCAGAGGCTATGTTCTAGGTGAAAAACTCGGGTATGCACATGGATACGAGGACTAGGATGGGTGTCAAGACAAACATGTCACTAGGCTCAAACAAAACAAGTTTTGATGTTATAATAAAGCTTGACTACACCCAAGCTAATAGATGAAGGGCTAAACTAATACGTTTTTCAAGTGGTGACTAATTTCATCACTTGAAATGCTGGGTCCTCCACCTATGAGTTTAAGTTTTAGGCTAACGTGGCCAAGTGACCCCTTTGTCTTATTGCCCGACTTAAATCCATATCTACTCACGTGCAAGTCCGTGTATATCTCTTATCCAGCCTGCACGTAAGAGAGAATGTTAAGCGATATCCCTAAACGTTCATAGAGTATTACATTTGGTTGAAGGACAAAAATAACATTCAAGTTTAGCACTGAACGTTCAATAAATTGATTGCCTGCAACGCTCGATAAGAATACCATGATCTTTCAAGTCACATGAACCTATATTTTAAGACCTATATACCACCAAGAACAAAACTTTACATTAAAAACTCTCTCACGAGTTGGTTCTTGACACCAGCGCAAGAGGCTAAGAATGAATATGACAGCATTTCAAGCAAGGCTCTGTTTACAGTTTGTACCCAATAAGCTTAAAAATCTTCAATCGGATGCTTTTCTCGATCTCTCTCCTTTCCTTTCCGTTTTGCTAGGGATTCATCAGAGTTTTTGTGAATCTTTATGCTACCAACACCAACTGTAATGTCTAAAACAGTTGTTTTCATCGATGACCTGATGAAGCGCGAGGCTTCCCCTTCAAAGAATTTAAGTGCTGAGAGACAAAAAGGACTCCCATCACAACTATAAGGCAACCAACCAGTGTGCTGAAGAACAGAGCCCCCGGTTGCCTCGTTTGAACGAAGCCATACACCCCATTAAAGGTCACAAGGATAAGGTCAGTCATGCCATCGTTTGAAAAATCATCACAGATGAAGGTATGTGTTGGGGTCCCGGGGAGATCTATTGATGCTAGTATGGTTCCTCCTGGGGATATTACCAGAGCTTCTTGATCTCCTCCTGCAAGGATCACTTCCTGGCTGTCATGCACGCGCAAGAGTAATGTCTTTAGAGTGGGAACCACATTACCACCACCTTCCATCATGCCAGAGGGAGATGGAAGATTTGACCACGTGGCACCGGTAGAGAGCTGCCATTGCCAAATAGCATCGTGACCATTCATACCCGGAGAATACGATGTGACCTGAAAGAAATGATAGATTCTCAGTAGCCAATTTTGTCACCAAAACAATACACAACTAGGAGTTTTCTTGTAACAACCAATCATCTCAATTTGAGATCCTAGGTCATATCTCGTCCCATCCCAGAAGGTACATGTTACTGTTTCTTGAAAAACTAAAAGATGGATCTGCCTTTAGAATGACTTTTAACAATTACTTCAAACAAGAAATGTACAAAGAAAAAAATAGAAGGGAATAAACTAGACTTTGACCTTCAAATCATGAGACAACATAAAAAAAAGTTCATTTTGACTTCGTGCCAAAACAACTATATCGATTTCCATAGCTGGTGCAAGTAGAAAAACTTCAGTATCATAAATTAAAATCATACCTCCCCTCGATTTGTTAGGAAAACTACATCACCATGGCTTCCCTTGCGATGCCTGTGGCCATCATTTCTTGGTACTAGAATAGGCGTCGCTACCTCTAATGAAGTTACATCGTTAGCCCGACTGAAGTGTCTGGAAAATTCTCCATGTTGAAACAAGTTAAAGGGGGAATGATGGCATATAGAAGCATTAAAGAGTTGTTCTCGTACTGGAACACCAGAGGTTGCAACAGCCCAACAAGGTCTCAACACATCCATAGATCCACTAACCACAGTCTGTTCAGCACCGTTTCCGCCAACAGCCTGCATGAAGGTATGAGATCTCTGTTATGTTTATCTACTGTAGATACTGATCAACTTTCCCATCTAATCCCGCTGTAGATTATAACGGGGAATTGTATGCTTGCTATCTCTAACCATTACTGAATTTTCTTTTTCTGCGGGTGGGGATGAATTTTTTTCACAAATGACGTACTGAGTAAAAGCTGAGCTTTGGGGTGATGTGGGGGGATACAAACCAGCCCTTACTAAAATCCATGATTATTAAAAAAGAAAAACACAGCAACTTTGGTATAAATTGAAGTGATTGTAAAGTGACTTCATATAGAAGATGCAAAGGAGATTTGTTCTGATTATTGTCATCAATCACAGCACAGCAAATTTTTCACAGTAGAAGGAAACATTTAGCATGGGATTACATTGCATGCAGGAAGAAGTAGAGGACAATCACTGACTGCATCAGACTGTTATCATCCAATCACATGCCATATGCCACCAAACCAGGCTACGCACACTTGAGTGCAGAACCAATCAGTGGCACAACATGATTGGCAGCTAGCACCATGATTTAGTGGCATGACTAACACAAGGAATTCTCTTGCATGCTGATACATGTAACTACAGAACCTCCAAGGAAATGGCAACATGAAAAAAGACACATTTAATGATTTGGAGGACGTGTTACTTCCAACAGCATCAAAGTTTACAAAACAGACTAGGAATCAGGCAAAAAAAAAAGTACGCACCTGCACGTGATCTAGAACTCCATCTCCATTGATATCAGCATGAAGGCCACCTTCTTGAAGATGAAGCTGGTGAAAAAAATGAATTACAAACATTAGTAGTGATAAAAGTACAAATTTTACAAAAAATACGGCTAACTAAGACAAACATACAAATAAATAGGACATTCTAAAAAGTTAACGTGATGGATATATTTAAAACCGTGGATGCATTTTGATGAAAGAGGGTGAAAACAAACTCTCGCTTTGGAAAAAGATGACAAAAATGAGTTACATATAAAGGTGGAAGCCAAATACGACTAACGAGATTGACCTATCAGCAATGGAAGCCTAAACTTTTGTGTGTAATCCAATATCAAATATTTGAAATTAACATGGTGTCCAAGCAAGTTTTGATCTGGGCTTTGGCCCAAAGTGTTGCCTACCCAAGCGGTCTCCAGTCCACAAGTAGAACTACATTCATGTAGTGGGCCAATTGAGCACGTGCAGAGCTCACAATAAAAGGAGATGTGAGGCTCGCACATGAGGGGAAGTGATGAAAGTGGGTGACACAAATTCTCACATTGGAAATAATTAAGTGTGCATGTATAAGCAATATGCCCATTGAAGTTTGGTAAAAAAGTAACAAAGAACTAGTAGTACAATAAAATATTTCGGATTAATGAGGACCAGAAATTTACCTTACATAGTGTGCGCCCAGATGCCAAATGAACAGCTTCTATCCCTTCTTTTTGATGAGCCACAACAACATTAGGAACCCACCAGAGTTGAGTGTAGTTTGTTATGGTAGGAATATAAGGATTAGGCTGCAAGACAAATTAAAAAGCTTAGAATAAAGCACAAAATAATGGTAATGGAAATGATTTAGTAGGATATCTGACTGATATCAACACTTGTAGGACCGTATTATTTATCCACCTGAAAAAATCAAGGAATGGAATCTTCCTCATTTCCTTAACTATCCACTATGTAACAAGTCTACTTTCTGTTCCCATGATTTATGGTCAAACTAAGCAAAAGGGTGAGTATAGCAGGTAAGTATCAAATCAGTAATTGGTCCTCCTGAAGAAGAATATCTCTATAGGAGACTAGTAGTAAAAAAACTTTCTTTTATCTTAGCCAGGAAATTAAAGCCAAGATTAAATCCAGGACCACAAGCCCCTCATGATGGGGTGGATAACCGATGGATTAAAAGCCCATTGGCATAAACTTCCTATCCAAACATTGACAAGGAAATATCAGTTAATACTGAATAGTAAAAAAGAGGTTAGAAGAGTCCAACCTTTTTAACTTTTGCTGAATTAGCCAACTTTGTAGCCTTGCCAATCAAGTTTGAAATCTTTTTTGTAGAGTCCTTTCCAGGAGGGTGGTTTTCCTCAGGCTTGTGAAAAGGGTAGTTAGTAGTTTTTCCCGGGGTTTTCTTCAATGATTTTCTTTTGTGCCGCCTGAAGTTTGCCAGCTGTAACAAAGTATCCTCTCTCCTATCCTGATAGGAAAGTGTCAGAAGAGCGAGTCATTATAGCCTAGAAACTAGATGAAGTTGAAAAAAAAAAAAGACAAAAGAAAAGAAAGAAAGAAAAAGAGATACTTCATGCAACATACTCACCCAGTGATGAGGCATAACTCCAAGGACTGATTCTCTGAATATCCTACATTCAAACTACAGTTTAACATGTCTCAGGGGGTTATATGTAGCAAAAATGATATAATAATGAAAAAGAGAAGAAAAAAAAACACAATTCAAATTAAAAATATTGACATTACATAAACGGAGCTATATACTATGACGAGTAGAGCAGTATTTTGAGCCATATAATATGTGCATGCATGTGGAAAATCATTCGTAAGAGTCATTCATCCATCCTAACTCCTTGAAAACAAGATGGTGGAATGGATGTGAATCATTGCACTTAAGATATAAGAGGAAGCGTCAACAAGCAATATTTTTATATCCTGAAATAGTTTGAACACTATGATGCTTCCCCACACTCAAACTCCATGTGCGCCAAATGGTGGAATGAATGATTCATATTCCACTTAAAATTTGAGAGGAAACTTCATACAACAATACATTTATGTCAGAATTTTATGAGCACTAGATTCTTCCTCACCTACTTGTAGAAAAAAGTCCTAATAAGGATAGAAAATCTGACAATAACTTACTAAGAGCTTATTCATATTGAATTAAAGATATGAAATCTCATTTAAATTTCAATAGGTTGAAAAAGGTAAATTTAAATAAGTAAAATCAAACAGGAAATACCTCTCCAGGATGACGACTATTCAAAGCATGGACATCAAGCTTGTAATTGTGCTGCGGAATCAACTGAGATGCATCTGAAGACTGTGCTTCAATATTCTAAACACCAAAATGACAAAATTAGTACATGGAAAAGAGAATGGTTCTTCAGTGAAGAACCACGAGTCACGAATATACCTATTAATCAGCTACCAACATTAGCAGTTCAAAATATCAGTATAGCAAAATCGCTATCAACTATACATTAGAATATAGTATCTCAGTATTCAAACAATATAGAATCTTTAACCTAATTCCTAATTGTAAAGTTAATTGTTGATATAGAAATTCAGGCTGATAATGATTTTTATAGCACAGAGCAAAATCTGTTAAGAGAAATAATAAGGATATAAATAGCTAAAAAAAAGATCATGTATAATTGCCTAATTGTGCTAAATTTTTTCCAGTCTAATAATAGATAATATGGTGATGAATATTTGAATATGCTATTGTTCCTTCATCATATGTAACAATTGAAAAAAATCAAATAAGAAGCTATTAAAAAAATAAAACAGAACAAGCAAAAAGCAGTTGATGGCCTGAAGAGATGATGTCATGGCAATCCAAGAGGCAAGAATCTAAGGAATGAACATATTATTCACCTCACTTGTCCTCTTCCATCGAACTACACCAGTTTGACCCACAAATGCATAAAATGCAAAATGCCGTAAATCCACAGTTCCTGAGTTCTCAGAAGCCTGACATGATGAAAAAAAATAATATGAATATTAGAGGAGTAAAAGTAAAATAAAAAATAAGTGATATCAACTTGTCACTACATGAGCCCCATAGTTGATGCATGATGCATCTAACACAAAATTTAAATATAAGGAGGGAAGAGGGAACAAAGAACAGAAATAAATATTTGCATAGGCAGAA
>JAYMSZ010003812.1:0-10155 GCA_036897665.1 Pelargonium citronellum | reverse complement strand
AACCCGATGATTTTAAGTAGCAAAATCCCAACTTTCAAGCCTAAAATATGACTCTGGAAAGTTCAGGATAGGTACGTGTAATTTCCCCTAGCATTTTGAAGTTTAGATAGTCCAAGATCAAGCGGTGGTGCCAACTACCAAAAGATCCAACGGCAGATCAAAAGCTAACCTCACAAAACATAGAATCCACGTTGCACACTCGCACTTTATCCTCCCATCACGTGATGTGCTTGACCCTTTCCCCGGATTTTCCAACAAAAATAAATATTAATAATAAGCAAGGGCAACACTGTCATTCCACATCCTCACCCTCATTTTCAAAAAATAATTTTTAAATATTTGTTTTCTTAAATTAAACCAATAAAAATACCAAATTCACAGTTCTCGACAACAGAGCTGAGAGGAGGAGGAGCGGAAGAGAAGAAGCTTCAGCGACGTTGACGCTGCATCAACTCTTCTCCGCATAAATTTTTACAGTAACCATTCACATTTCGTCCCTCCCTCTCTCTCTCTCTCCTCCGCACTGTAGAGAGAGAAATTAGAAGAAAATAGTACCGTTAGTTCCTTCTTCTTCTTCTTCCAAGTAGCAGTTTTTTATTTTTTGGTTGAGAATTTGAGATCGTGGGTTGCTCTTGAAAACTTGAATCAGTAACGGTTTCATAAGCTACCCATTTTCTTCTTTCGTTTTTTCGCTCATACCCATTTATCGAATCTCCATCAATTTCTCTCCTTTTCACCTTCATTCCATTGTTGCAGCTTCCTCTGTTTTCACTTTGATTTTTCTCTGTCTTCTATTCCACGTCACGTCTTGTTCTTGGTGAAGAAGAAGGAGCTCATTTGGCAGCTTCGGCGACAAATTTGGGATGTTGAAGCTGATGTGTGAGTGAATTTGACCCCGCAAGTTCTCGAGATCTATTTGCTCCATTGTTGAAGTTTTTATTTTTATTTTTTAATTTTGGTGGGTCGAAATTTTGACATCTGTGTTTTATCTGGACAAGATGGTAGTGATGTGTTTTATCTCGAGTATTGATTGGACTTTACCGTTGGATTTGTTATTTAATGCCAGCTTTTAATAAATCCGAAATATTCGGGAGTTAAGATTCAAGCTTATTAGAATGAGACCCACCACACATTTCATTTTAAAAAAAAAAAATAATTTTCTTATTTTATGTTTGTAGTAAAAACTCATAGATTTCGAGAAACAACCAGCAGCGAAGCAGATTCATGATCTGGACTAAACTGTTAATCTGGAGGAGCTAACTATGATGATGATGATGATGTGAGCATTGTATG
This sequence comes from Pelargonium citronellum, assembly GCA_036897665.1. Classification (NCBI taxonomy): domain Eukaryota; kingdom Viridiplantae; phylum Streptophyta; class Magnoliopsida; order Geraniales; family Geraniaceae; genus Pelargonium; species Pelargonium citronellum. Next base: position 8,862 of record JAYMSZ010003812.1, on the reverse strand, counting down.
GTTACAATCAAGATTGTTGTCTAAAGTACATTACAGGTGAATTGGAGAATCTTTGACCCTGAGTTTGGTGACCCGTTCGTGACAATGACATAGACATACTAGGTAAGCAGTAGTATTCTTCTGGAATTTTGGAAATGTTTGATAAAATAATACATCTGCTGATGAGGAATTGAACAACTTATGCGAAATGTGTATAGAATATTAGTGGAAGATGAGGGAGGAGAGACGGAGACTTGCGCGTGATTATATGAATAGGCTACTGGGGCCATTTCTAAGAATATTTTAAGGCTCATTGTTAATTGAAAGTTTCATGTCAAATCCAGTTACTTTGTATTCAAGCATGGTTGGTCACCACTATCGAAAGTTTTCTGTTCTGTCATTCCAGTATATCATTTTTTAAGGGAAGATTAAGGAAGTAGCTAGAACTGTGGGTTTTGTGTATCAAGAAAAGAAGGAAATATGAAAAGAAAAGGGAAAGGGCTAGACACTAAAGATTAAGCGAGTAGGTTCCGTAGTAATTAGTTACTAACTCGCTTTCTTCTTCTTCTTCTTTACTTTTTTCTTTTCTTGGAGTTGATTGAATGATACCCTTGATCAATCCTTCATCCAGTTTTAATCTCTAATTAGCATGTTATTTTCTTACAAAAATATTTACCTTATTTTTGTTGGTTATATATTGCACATGATTAGCTTGGTGTGTTTATTTATCCATAACTGTCCTTTTTGCTCTGTGGCTTATCGTTGTCATGTTTGTTGGCTAATTACCATGATTAACTTGTGGTTGCAGGTGATGTGGTAGTGAAGGATTGAACCATATATATATTTTAATTTTTGGCACGCACACCAACCTTGCTATTGCCATCTACTCTATTTTGTCTTTTGAGGAATCAATAGCAAATTGTGAATACTTGTACTTGGTTTTCCACTTTGAGGTTATTGGAATTACGGGCTCCAGCTTATTTTAGTGGGTTTGAGAAGATAAAGATCTTAGAAGGGAATAGGTGAATATGGGGGCTATTAGTGGCGAAGAGTTAGTGAAGTGGGAGAAGATGCAAGGGGTGGGTGCTCGTGAGGAGAAGATTCTTGTTTTGGTGAGATTGAGGCCTTTGAATGAGAAGGAGATTGTGGTAAATGAAATAGCAGACTGGGAGTGCATCAACAACACCACCATCCTATACCGGAACAGCCTTCGAGAGGGGTCCACATTTCCTAGTGCCTATACATTTGGTAAGGAAATATTGATCTTTTGATTGTTATGTTGAACAAATTATTCGTGTTTCTATAAATCTGAAACTATAAGTTATATGTACTTTTGGGTGGTGCAGTCTCCTACTTAATGGTGAAATTTTCCAGGATTTTGAATTTTATCTTTGTTCTTTGATGCATTCTCAACGTAATTTTCCTGGAAGAGTTTTCAATTAATGAATTTTTTTATCAACTTTGCTTTTCTTTTCCTACTCAACTCAATTTATTTTATGTAAATCTGAGGACACTTCCCATCAGATGTACTGTGTTAACTATTATTATTTGTTTATCTGACTATAGTATTCAGTATTGTACAGGTAGTACATTTTGGGTGTATGCCAAATTCCTAAGTACTTGTATTACAGAGTTCGGATTTGAAAGCAGTGTCTAATCATATGTTCGTTCAGAGTTTCAGAAAATCCTTGCAATTTCTTTTTTAAGTTGCTTCATCTTTTTTTCTTTTATCTTGTTCTGTGAATAGATAGAGTATATCCGGGTGACTGCTCTACAAGGGAGGTATATGAAGAAGGAGCCAGGGAAATTGCTCTGTCAGTTGTCAGTGGAATAAACTGTAAGTTTAAAATTGGGACCTTCTTTATGTTTTGCTTCTTCACTGAATGACAATTGCTAATTAGTTCCCACCATCCTTTCTTTTCTCAGCAAGTATTTTTGCATATGGACAGACAAGTAGTGGGAAAACATACACTATGCTAGGAATTACCGAGTATACGGTTGCAGATATATTTGACTACATACATAGGGTAATAAAATTTTCTTATTCAATATTGTTGTTGTTTCTTTTTTACTTCTAATTTGATATAATTCTTCGTGTCGGTTGCAGCATGAAGAGAGAGCATTTGTTTTGAAGTTCTCAGCAATTGAGATCTACAATGAAGCTGTTAGAGACCTCCTTGCCAACGATAATACTCCACTTAGGCTACTAGATGATCCAGAGGTGAATGCCAGGTTCCTTCTCAGTTTTGATAAATTACAATATATAAATATTTACTAAAATTCAATTTTTCATCAGAAAGGAACTGTTGTTGAGAAGGTCACCGAGGAAACCCTTAGGGACTGGAATCATATGAAGGAACTCATTTCCATTTGTGAAGGTAAAGCCCTTTCAAAAGTTTTGTTATTGATGGATAATGTTATATTTATATGTATTATATTGTATATGTGCAGCTCAAAGACGGGTTGGGGAGACCTCCTTGAATGAGAAAAGCTCTAGATCTCATCAAATTCTCAAATTGGTATGCTTGATGACCCTTCCCTTTTCTGGTTAAATTATATTTGACTAATAGCTGGTAAGTAACGCTTCAGAATATTTGAACTTAAATTCAAAAATTTGGATGTTAATATTTTCAGACTATTGAAAGTTCTGCTCGAGAGTTCTTGGGCAAAGGAAACTCAACCACCCTTTCAGCCAGTGTGGTACACTTCAGTTAATCTCTTGTTTAATTATTGTTTCAGTGGATAATCAAACTGTGAAGAGATCTTGATGGTGTCCAAGATAATAGTAACTCACAATAAATTGGTATCTGTTGCAGAATTTTATTGATTTGGCAGGTAGCGAGCGCGCATCTCAGGCATCGTCGGCTGGGTCAAGATTGAAAGAAGGTTGCCACATTAATCGTAGTTTACTGACTCTGAGTACTGTCATTCGCAAATTAAGGTTAAATTCTTGCTTTCTTTATAGGATCAATCATTTTCTTTCAACCTTATCCAAAGTTGTTGTCACAACGACGTGGTTGCTTATTTGATTGTGTATTATGCTGCATATAGTTTTTTCAGTTTTCTAGGACGGCCGCAGCTGAATTTTCCAAACAAATGCAACTTTGAATAATTTGCATAGGAAACTACACTAGGTTTCTTTTAGAATTTTTGTTTAGGATGTCGCATGCAGTACGCATTGCGTTGTGACATTCTTCAGATCATCCAAAGCAACTAGTGAGTATGCTGTTTTATAGTTCTTTCTTTACTCATAATTAAAGATAGATGAGTAATCAAGGGAATCTTTTATTGGTCTTTTGAAACATTGATTTCAAAGCATATCTCCTTTAGGAATGTACTTCCTCAGCTATTTTCGTTTTTTTTCTCACTGTTGGATAATTGAAAATTTGAACAATGAAAATATGATCACTTTCTATCTAGTTGAGCCTTAATGCTATGATCGATGCAGCAAAGGAAGACAAGGACACATCAATTACAGAGATTCTAAGCTGACGCGCATACTGCAACCTTGCTTGGGTGGTAATGCTAGAACTGCCATCATTTGCACTTTGAGCCCTGCAAGGAGCCATGTAGAGCAAACTAGAAACACTCTTTTGTTCGCTTGTTGTGCAAAAGAAGTTACTACTAAAGCTCAGGTCAATGTCGTCATGTCTGATAAGGCTTTGGTTAAGCATTTGCAAAAGGAATTAGCTCGGTTGGAGAGTGAGTTGAAAAGCCCCATCCCCGTCTCCTCAAATTGTGATTATGCTGCTTTACTAAGAAAGAAAGATATTCAGATTGAAAAGGTTATGATTTGCTTTATTTTCGGTAGCATCTCTTATCTTTTTGCACATACAATTATGATAGGTATTGTATTTATGGCTAGCTAAAGGAGAATGAATTTGCGAAAACTTGATATGCAATATGTCCCTAAATAGTTCCATGAAACATGCCAAATGCGTGGAACTGTAGAAATTTGAGTAGGAAAAAATTGGGGAAATGGCCAGTAAATTGTGGAATCATGAGAGTTCACAGGCATCTGTCATCAGATGATAGAAAAAATGTTCTATATTGTAGTTTCTTTGTTACATAAGCAGATTAAGAAGTGTCCAGAGAAACTTCTGGCGTGCCTGCATCTATTCATTTATAGATTACTATCTTGTGTATCAAAATTCTTGAAGGAGTTCATGCCCAAATTGATATATAGGTGCTTCATAGGTTGTTTAATTTGACTGTGACATTTTGAATTGGTCATTTAACTTTAGACTATATGGATCTATATGATGTATAGATAACAATGTGATACCTGACTGAGGTAAAATGAATCAACTCATGACTTAATTAGTGAAATTGAAGTGCGTTGCTGTATATATCTTGTTATTACCTTGTGTGTGTGTTTTCTCAGCCTAGGCATCTTTACTTTACCGTTCTCTATGGAGTTGGGCTTGTTATCTCAAGCAAGCCTTCTGGTTTGACCCTATGACCGAACATGGCCTGGAATCTTGTCTACGATATATGTTACAAGTGGTTTAGTTAATCTTGAACTGTATGACATATTGGGATATAGCTTTGCAGCATGAAATATGGTGCAGAAGATGCATTTATAGAGTGATTCACAGGTTACTTATTGACTAAAGGTCGGTTACATGGTTCTCTGTCATGCAGTTGGAGAAGGAGAACAGAGAACTAACAAAGCAGCGAGATCTTGCTCAATCTCGTGTAGAAGATTTGCTACGGGTGGTTGGAAATGATCAAAATTCAAGACAAGTACATATTCTATCATAGTACTATAATATCATATTAAACCTTCTAAAATGTCGCTCCAACTGCTAACTCTTGCTTTTTCTTGTTTCATTCAGGCTAGGGTTAGTCATAATTCTAAAGGACAAGTGAGGAGGGATACATGGGAAGATGAATGTTCAGAGTCAGAATCAAGTGTAAATGATCTTAGTTCTCAGAATAGTGGTTTCAGGAAATTCAACAATCCTCATTATTATGACACACATAATGTGAGTAAACTTGAGGAACCCCGCGATCAACTTGGTGACGGCACTGGAAACCGTTCTCCTTCTGATTCTGATGGCTACTGTAAGGAAGTTCAGTGTATTGAGATAGAAGCGTCGAGCAAAGATAAAAACTTTGGACCCCTTACAACCAGAGACAGCGAGGAAGTGCTAGCTTTGGCTAGGGATGAAGATTTAACAAGTCAGGCACTAATGTCAACCCTGTCAGATGGGGATAGAGGAGCTACTCATATACAAAATGCTTTTGCTTATAGTGATCTAGAGCAGAAACTCCATGACGTACAAAAGACCATTGCTTCATTTGATTGTCTTTACCCTGATGAACCATCTCCACTAGCTGAAACACCAGAAATGGCAAGCTCTAGAAGCTTTAAGTTAAGCAAGAGCTGGAGTTGTAGGGAAAATCTCACGATTGGCTCATCTTCTCCGTCCTTTGAGCATGCAGAAGATATTGAGGGCACTCCACCTAATGGTTTTGAGAGAGACTTCCCAGGCAGACCAAAAAGTGTACGAAGGAATTTTCCTCTGCATTATATCACTAACAACAGGACATTGTCAAGAAATAATTCTCAGTCTTCTTTTGGAACTGAGAGTGTTAGAACATCTGCAGATGAGGAAATCACTAGCCTCCATACTTTTGTTACAGGACTGAAGGAAATGGCCAAACTTCAGTATGATAATCAACTTGCTAATGGCCAGGTGAGTGTGGCCTTTTACTTTCTTCCCATCTTCTCAATAAAGTGTATCATTTTCGAAAACTAGTTTTTTGTAAGTTTTTCTTTAAAATAATTTGGATGTGTGGATGATAGGATGAGGAAACAGGGTCAGAAGCTTGTGCCTTTGCAAAGAATGTAAAAGATATAGGATTGGACCCAATGCAGGAGGTTGCACTGGTTGCTCCTCCAGACTGGCAACTGGAATTCGCTAGGCAACAAAGAGCAATACTTGAACTCTGGCATTCTTGCTATGTTTCATTGGTCCACAGAACCTACTTCTTCCTGCTCTTCAAAGGTGATCCCACAGATTCCATTTATCTGGAGGTAGAACTTCGGAGACTTTCCTTCCTGAAGGAGACATTGTCTCGAGGAAATCAGGCTGGTAATGGTGGTCGTACTCTCACACTACCTTCAAGGTTTTCTCTCTTTCTCTCTCTCTCTCTCTCTCTCTCTCTCTCTCTCACACACACACACACGCACAAACAGGTGTTTGTTGAACTGTCTATGTACTAGGCATCTCATGGAAAACTAGTACGCAAATTGGGTGGCCAACATGGATAATAAATGTGAACACATAACAATGGAGTCTACCAGTAGTAGTTTCATTCTCGTAGCCAAATATGTATCTGAACATGGATGTAATTTCAAATAGAGCAATAGGCTCAGCTAGCTTTCTAGCAGTAGTTTAATACTTTAATTACCATGCTGTGGAGAGGCCTGTATTCTGGATTCATAAGTTGTGGGTGTGATTGTGTACATTTGTGTAGTTCAGTAGGTTCCTTGGAATAGAAAAACAAGTGTTCCCCGATGTGTCCAAAAAAAGTAGAATTGATTTGAAAATAGATAAGAAATTCCTCCACCGTACCATAACTAGGAGTATTTTGATAACTATGCATTTTTGCTAACCGTATGTGTTAAGGGAGAAGGCGGGGTTAGGCTCTTGTGATGGATGACATGGAAGAGCTCGGTGATATATCAATTGTAAATTTGAATTGTATTTCTTAAACTTCTTAGTTCTCACAATGCTTTTGTTTGGAGAGACAGCATAAGGGCTCTTCATCGTGAGAGAGGAACACTGAGCAAGCTGATGCAGAAAAGGCTTTCAGAAGAAGAGAGAAAGGTACTGTACCAGAAGTGGGGTATCGGGTTGGACTCAAGGCGCAGAAAGCTACAACTGGCCAACTGCTTGTGGAGCAACACCAAGGATATGATCCAAGTCAAGGAAAGCGCAGCTGTCGTTGCAAAGCTGATAAAGTTCTCAGAGCAGGGAGAGGCCCTGAAGGAGATGTTTGGTCTCAGCTTCACGCCCCCACGCACAAAGAGAAGATCATTTGGCTGGAAACCCAGCATGACATCTCTAGTGTGAGCTTCTGTTATGTCCTCTTTTGTATTACTGTAGAGGCAAATTGATATAGATTGTCATAGATTGTGTTTAGAATTTAGATTAGTATTGATGTCTTCTTTAGCCTGCATATTTGATCAGCTGAATTGGGTTTATGTAAGGTTGCATTCTGATGTAGTATATATACTATACTCTAATCACTTGTTATTTTCTGTGAATTGCCAAGGCCACATACCCTGTTAAGAGAGAATTATAGTCTTTGTTAGAACCAAACAAATCACTTGCAAACAATGTAAACTACCCTAAATCTCTCTTTTTTGCTTGATCTTCTTCTTTCCCGAGCTTTCGATCACAAAGGCTCTATTAATGTTAGTTAAGAATGGCACTTATGACTTAAAGAGGAAAAGAATACTAAGCCAACGAATTAGTAACCGACACTCGTGACTTAAAGAGGAAAATTTTTTTAAGCCAACAAATTAGTGACTCACTTTCATCCGGTTAAATATAAATCATCGGATATTTATTACTTAAATCTCAAACATTGAATTTTATAACTCATTATTCTAATTATTACTCATCAATTAACAATTCCGTTCATCTTCTGCTCACTTGACTTTTGAATCAATTAACATGAAGAATGTCCATATGCAAATAAATGGTAGGCATAGAGTGAAAATACAAACAAAGAGAGATTGATCTTGAAACGTAATTTATCCAAATTTATATCGTGATTTTAAGTCATCTAACATCTTCCTAAACAATTGGTTATTTTCATTTGCAGCAAAGGAAGATGATGAAGTCGTGTGTTAGGCACATGCTTCATTTTGTCTCAAACTAACGGAGTTATCACAAATTTAACGGAATTGCAATTTTTTTAGCATTGGTGATGAAAATGTGTAGTTAAAGTATTATTGGCGATTTAAAAAATAGTAGAATGATCAACTATGATATAAATGCATAATTGGAGAATCGTTTATAACTTAACCCTTATTATTATATAAGAACAAAATAATATTTATGTATACCTTTATACGGTATAAAAAAAATATTTTATCCACATATTATGCATCTTAATTATTAGAAAAATAGCTTATGTAATATGTTAAACAACATTTAGCTTTTAAGTATTTTTATCGAACAAAAAATAATTTCAGACCATTGTGTATAGGTCCCAAAAATGATTTTTTTTTTTTTTTTGTCTATATGTCAAAAAATTTCAATAGCAGCCAAAAGTTGTAAACTAATCACTTCCACTTACGCTACGCACCGACAGCACACAATCGTAAAGCGCACGACATGAAACGCATCGTTTCGTTCATGCCTAACTCAATTGATACGACGTCGCTGCTTCTTCCTCGTTCCTTTTTCTTCAGTTCCTCAGTTTATATCCGTTGGAAACTTAGCTCCCAAGCATAGCATCCTCATATTCTCGCGATATATTGTTCAACCCAATCCACAGACAAGCCTGTGCGTACCATCACTCACTGTGACCGAGAGATTGAAAGAGAGAGACACGTACTCGCGGCAGATCGGACGTCCCTCTGCTCTCTTCCAGATCGGACGTCCTCCTCCTTCGACCGACGACGTCCCACACCGGCGATCGGACGTCCTCCTCCTTCGACCGGCGACGTCTCATCAAACCCTAGCCAGAGAGGTGAGCCATGCTAATCGCTCTCATTCTTCAATTTCCCTCATCTTTATTTGCTTGATTTTGATTGATTGATTGATCTGGAGGCGATTTTGGTTCGGATTCGTAATGGGTGTTAGGGTTTTTAATTTTTAGCCTTGTTTTGATCGTCTTTTGCTTGCACTTCTGTTTGTG
>JAYMSZ010003811.1:0-10155 GCA_036897665.1 Pelargonium citronellum | reverse complement strand
TAAGGGTAAGAAAATCATTTCACACATGTCCTTAATATTTGTGAAAACCTCTAAAACGACATTTAATTTGAAACGGAGGTAGTATTAGTTTTGGGGTCTCGTGAGAGCTTTGTTAGAATTTACAATTGAAACTGTTAAAGACAAGCTTGATTGATTGTATACACTCTTTTGGCTCCAGACCGTAATGATTATATTTGCATGTTGAATGGGTTATAAGTTACTTGTATGAGAAGATGTGGATCGGGCTATGTGCTGAATTTGTGTATAAGTTAGGCTTGAATTTCTTTGAATTCTTCTTTGACTCCATCATATTGTTGATTCTGTTGCTGTGTTGAAATATCAGATAAAGGGGCCATCTGGTGAACAAGTTTATGAATTTCGCGACAGGACCAGTGAGAAATATGAGTTTGTGGTCAGTAAGAAAGGGCTGTATCGCTTCTGCTTCACTAACAAGTCACCTTATCATGAAACTATAGACTTTGACGTACACGTAGGCCACTACGCATACTTTGATGAGCACGCTAAAGATGGTGAATGTCTTTTACAATCCTGTTTTTATTTCATTGACTTATATTTTGAGGGGGAAATAATAACAAAATATTTTTATGAATGTGCGCAGAGCATTTTAACCCCTTGATGGAGCAGATATCGAAGTTGGAAGAAGCTCTTTATAACATCCAATTTGAGCAACATTGGTTAGAGGCTCAAACTGATCGCCAAGCAATAAGTACTATTTCAACTTCCCTACTTATTTCAATATTTAAACTACACAAGAGGAATAATGCAATCATTACTTGGCTAAAAGGCTTTTCTATCAACCGTAGTCTCCAAAGAATAGTAATCGTAACTACTCCCTCCGTTCCAAAATGAGTGTCCTATTTCCTTATTTAGTAAGTTAGTTATGCATGAATTGTCAATAGTATCCTAATAACAAGTTAGTTAGTATACTTCAACACATGATCACGACGATATAATAGTAAATACACAACACTAACTAACTTTTCCTTCATTAGATTTAAAATAGAAACAAGGACACTCTTTTTGAGACGTTGGGAGTATTTGAAGTTCTCTAGTACACTGTTCTCAAAATTAATAACATTGTGCATTGCCTCTTATTGGATATCCTAATGTTGGATGTTTACAACCGAGTTATAAGCATCTCAAATTGCATGCACAATCTGGTCTTTTCAACTGAGTTTTGAGCTACCTTATCAACTTTGGATCATTATTAATGTCTGTGCATACACACGATTTGTTTGCAAAAACAACCCAACTTCTCAATGTTCGAAGACATATAGTTAGCCGGCATCATTGAGTGTCTGATATAAAGAATGTCGTGTAATTACATGACTATGATTACGAATTTCTGCACTTGTTTTTCCTTTTTCGTTGAGGAACTGAGGCTCGGTGACTGTACTGCAGTAAATGATGGAATGGGGTATAGAGCAATGTACAAGGCAGTGTTTGAATCAGTAGCACTGATTGGAGCTAGCATCCTCCAGGTACTTCTTCTACAACGCTTGTTTGAGCGCAAGCTTGGGACATCTAGAGTTTAGACTTGCTGTCAGCTTTGTAGTCACTTTCTTGAAATAGCACATTATTTATTTCTTGTTACTATTGAGTTCTTGTAATAGTTTTGTAGTTCATCTTAGTATTTGAACAGCCCTCCATAAAGATAATTATGATGCCTCTGTTCTGTACTTATGATTTGTATACAACAAATCAGCAATTATTGACTATTGGAGGAAACTAAACAAAATTGTGGATGCTATTCTCAGCCCCATTGGCAAAAAAATCTTTTAACTTGCAAATTGCAATGGCCAGTGTATATGAATATACTTGTTTTTTCATAATAAAAAAAAACATATATTTACTGCAGCCCTAAGTGAATGATTATGATTTATGAGCCACAAAAAAAATTAAGTTTAATTCATAATTTTGTGATTTGATAATTGATTTCAGTTATTTTTATCTTGTACTCTCTTTTCAAAATAAGTGTCTAGTTTGAATTGAATTATTATCCCAAAATAAGTGTCTAATTATTTTGTTTAGGAAGTTAGTTATGCATGATTAAAACAAATTCATTTTGACATTATAAATTGTTTATAACATTTTTATCAAACAATTCATAACAATTGAAAATAAAAATGATTATTATCTCCACACTTTAAATGATTCACACAATATTACATGTGAATGAAAATAACATTGAGAATATATAGAATGACAATAAGAATGAAAATGATTCATACTACCATCAAAATTTTAATCCAAATACAACTCAATGCGATTTTCTTTCTATCCAATATACTTGTCAAACAATTTTTCAAAATCTTGTGTACGTAGGATTGGCGAAAAGCATCTTGATAAGAATACATGTTTTTTTTACACAACCCGTTTAGACCCGCAACCTGCATTGTTTGGTATACAAGCACCCTCAAACGACTTCAAAATAATTTATATCATGCACTGCATTTTGATTCTGAGCTCTTTTCGAGTGCATGGACCAAATTTTAACCCAATGATATGAATTCACTTTTGTTCCGATTAGTAGTCCAAAGTCGAATACATTTCTATCTCTTAAGACATAAAACATGTTACTCTTTTTTGTCTCAAAACGTGCATAGCAGAAGAATATATATGAACTACAGAATGGCAAATGAATATATATATAAACTACACAGAAACAAAAATCTATGAAAAAAGTAGCACAAACAAACATGTAGGGCAAATGGGAGTGGGCAATAATAACCCAGTTGAGATAGATATAATAAATTAATAATAGAGTGTTCATCATTTTCCCAAGCCCATATGTATGTATGTATGTATGTATGTATGTATGGAAGTGGAGCACCAAACAGCTTTCAACAAGATCCTATTGTTCTGGCTGGGAATTAATACAGCACCACCATTTTTTCTGCATATAATAAATACACTTGTAATTAGCATCCAATCCATGCACACCAACCCTATTTCTTGATCATTCAATTAACTTACAGATTGAGTCTTGCCAAGTTGCTTAGATTTAGGATCATTCTTGGGTGCGGGAGTATTTTTTACACCACTCTTTTTGTCATCACTGGCCTTGTTGAATATTATTGTGAATCCGTCAGCTGACGACGGGTCGTTCACATCCCATTCACCAAACTTTGGCAATGGTCGACCCTCCTGTACCTGTACGTACATTTATTCAATTCCATGCAGCCACACTAACCCATTACAAATCGTAATTAACAAAATATATAACAATATAGCACCAAGCAATCAACAGCCTGAAAGCAACAAATTAATACAGAAATACAAGATCAAGAGGACTCAAATCAAACAAATGTTGAAAAGGCAAGAAACGCACCGACATGACTGGCGAGATAGAGAAGGAGAAAATGAGGAAGAATGGTCCGTCCTTGTAGCTGTTTCGATGGCTGTCTTGTAAGGACGGAACCAGAATAGCAAAACAGAGAACCTTGGAACATAACAACAACAACAACAACATCATGTAGTCTCCAAAGGAGTGTGTGTATCGCTGGTGTGGGCCTATGGGCCCAAGACACTGGTATGTTATGCAACTCAGATTTAGGATTATTCAGGCCCAATCTGAAGGTTGAGTGTGAGCAAAAGATATAAAGCTATGAGCTACAAAACTGAAATTTATTTATTTTTTTAAAAATTAATTTTGATTTTGGCAAAAATATTCACTCAGAACTTTCCATTTTTTATCTTTCACCTTTTTAATGCCAAAAAAAAGAGAGTATAAATCCTCATTTTGTCAAACAATACCTCTATTATGGATGTAATCAATGCTTGTTTGTCACCTCACCAAACTACTTGTATAATTTATTGCAACAAAAACAATCAAATCTGCCATCCAACCACTAGCAGCACTAAGTGAACCTCAAAATGACAAATAAATCAAGTACAGGAGGTCAGTATGAGCCATGGGGACCATGGACCCCAACCCAACAACTTAAATAATGTTCCCATTCCTATTCCTCAGCAAACTTCTAAACCAACTTTCTAAGTTTCAATTGCTTTCACTGCTTTGCTTCTCATCAAATACAGTTTCTTCTCAAACCTAAATACATTTTTCCATTTATTAGGTAAAAAAACCCAAAATGCACAACATCTAATATTGACGGCCTTGACTGCACCTCACCCAGACATCTATCCTGAAAGAAAGAAAGCAAAACGTCACATAACTACACAAGTATTTCGGGTTGACATGACGAGAGTTGCAAACATGCAGTCTCATCTTATTGTATCATTCCAGTCACAAGTGTCTCCAAACTGCAAGAATTGATCCTTTAGTACAGAGACCTACACAGCACTTACCAAACTCTTACGGAGACTTATAGCAGCTCTAAAGCAAGTGCAGATGCACCTCCTCCTCCATTGCAAACACCAGCAACTCCATGTTTACCATTTCTCTGCTTCAGCACCTACAAAACCATTACAATTTAATGAACACATGGACTCTAGAGAGTGAAACATCATATTTCACTCTTTACAAAACTAGCGTGGCATATTTAGATATACGTAGAGTGATACCCCCAAAAGTGTGACCAAGATACGGGCGCCACTGCAACCTAGAGGATGTCCCAAGGATACAGCTCCTCCATGGACATTAACTTTTTGCTGTAAGCAGGATGAGAAAGGTAATTCATTAAGCAAGCTCAGGATAGAGTAAGCTCACAAGTTAGCTAAAGCTGATTAAGAAGACAACCAAGGGCAAATCACAACTTGTATCCAACTTGAACATATGCTCAGAAGGAGTCACACACTTGGACAAAAAAGAAAAAGAAAAAGGAGATGCAAGGTGGAGAACTCACTGGATCAAGTCCAAGTAGCTTCATATTTGCAAGAGACACAACCTGTGCATGATAACATGAAAACATAAGATGGATGTTTCTATAGATTCATAAGTTATGTAAGAACTTGAGGCATGAAAACTTACAGCAAAAGCTTCATTGATTTCATAGAAATCAACCTGAGAGGCCTCCAAGCCAGCATTTGAAATAGCCTTTGGTATTGCCAGGGCTGGAGCAGTTGTAAACAACTCTGGTGACTGCACAATCAACCTCAATATGAAGCATTGATGTTTGAACAAATCCAAATTTATTAGTGTGTTTCCATTCATGTTAAACATACCTGAGCAGCATCAGCATATCCTGTGATTTTTGCAATAACTTGCAGCCCAAGCTGAAGTGCCTTCTCTCCACTTACAATAACTAATGCAGCAGCACCATCACTGTCAAGAGACCAATTTCACTATCAAGTCACTGTACACTCTCCTAACAATGCCATGTAAGAGAAAACACTCATAACATCAATGGTTCGGATGCTTTCAAAAGAAGAATTCATTGAAAAAGTGTTCTATTAAAAAGGTTAAACAGTATGATTCCAGCTAGACAACCAATGAGTGATAAAATCAGTAAGCATGAGCAACAAATTGACTCATTATTGAGGCCTAATTACAAAAGTAATCTGAGGGACAAAAGCACGAGTAATAACCTTATGCTAGAAGCATTGCCAGCTGTAACAGAGCCCCCATTTGGCTTGAAGCTAGGTCGGAGCTTCCTCAACTTTGCAGAGTCAAACTAGCACCAAAGATTAAAAAAATAAGATATGAGAATAGAAATGGAACGGCAAATAGGGAGACAGGTATAAATTCGAGTACAGATTTTCTGAGGCAAACATGTGTCAATTATGCCCACCTTTCCTAAACCTTCGTCCTTGTCAACAATTGTTGATGGTTTTCCCCTTCCACCAGAAACTTCAACCTGCATAGAAAGGAACCAGCTTAAAATATATTACACACAACAAAATGCATAAGACATATTGTAAATTTAGAACTAGAAGTCTAACCGGAACAATTTCCCATGCGAAGGCACCACCATCCATGGCAGCAATACCGCGTTCAAAACTTTGGACAGCATAGTCATCCTAACACAAATCGAATAATACTATGCAAGTTAAAATTGATAAACTTGCAATTAGAATCATAATAAAATTTCAATGACACTTAAAAGATGAAACCAGAAGATAACAAATCACAGAAAGAAAATTTCATGGGAAGCTTGCTGATTGAAAGGAAATCAAGAAATCTATATTGCCATAAGTAAGGCAGAAAGAGGGCAAGACAGGACAAAAAAACTAAATGCCACATAAAAATAATTATCTTGCACAAAATTTCCACTGAGATAGGAACAACTCAGCACCTGCTGCTCTCTTGTTATTGCATGGTTATCTGCGCATATTTCAGCACAATTCCCCATGCCAAAATCATTGTAAACATCCCACAGCCCATCTTTCATCATTCCATCGACAAGAGTGTCATGTCCAAGTCGAGATCCCTTCCTGCGAGCAAGCACCGAATTGGCAAATATAAATTGAGTTCATTAATTGTATATAGATGCCAGACAAGCATGAATGAGATGGGAAATTAACCTTGCTTCTCCAAGGTATTTAGGCACACTAGACATGTTTTCCATGCCACCAGCCACAACAACATCATTGATGCCCAATTGGATACTCTGTGCTGCAAGCATTGTTGCTGCAATCCCCCCCAAAAAAGACATTCCAACATACTTTAGTATCATTTCACCACAAAAGGAGAAAAGAAGCAGGATATGAAATGAGAGTGTGGACCTTTCATCCCTGATGCGCAGACTTTGTTGATAGTTGTACACACCACTGAATTAGGTATTCCAGCACCTAGAGCAGCTTGCCTTGCAGGAGCCTGACCTAAATTTGCACTAAGAACATTGCCAAAGAAAACTTCTTGTACAAGTGATGGATCAACATTCGCCCTCTTAAGAGCAGCTACAAAGTTGACAAAAATAGTTATTAGAAACAATGTAAATATCAAGTTGGCAGATTGAAGGATGCCCATTCAAATAAAACATGTTGCATGCTTACCTTCGATAGCTATAGATCCAAGCTTGGTGGCTGGCACCGACGAAAGTGCACCAAGGAAAGCACCCATTGGAGTACGTGCAACACCAACAATGCATACATCTGTAGCAACATACCAAGTTTATTAAACAGAACAATGAGCCCATGAAATCTAAGGAGTATGCAAAATTCAAGAGTTAAATGGCCAAATACAGAACACCACTTTAACACATATCTTAGTTTTCATATGAGCTACAGCTTAAAGATGCACAGAAAAAGTAGATTCATATTAAAGAAAGATGAACAAGCACAACACCTCTAGGCTTTACGTCCGCTGGTGCCATGGTAAATGCAAATGGAAATCTGCAGTATTTACAACCTAATTAATTTCATATCACAAAACAAATCAATATGCGGCTCTAATAAGATAGCACACATAACATATGATGCTTGAGCACAAGCCATGTGCATGTCCGGTTAAATGGAGAAAAATCAGCTTATAGCATATTTCACATCAAAAGCATGAGGTCACTTGTAAATAAGTTAAATACATAAGCTTTTGTTACTAGTTTTACCAACCAAAGTCGATTTCTTTGAAATCAGAACAAAAGGCAAATACAAGCTATGGCCTATGAAAACCTACTCAACGAAATCGAACCGATTCGCAACGATACGTTGCTAATACGTGTCAGACACGCGAATTGTCAATTTTCGAAATAAAAAAAATAAAAAGGATTCAGGGCGGACACGTCAGAGACACTCGAATCCGAAGCCGGAACAATGAGAATCCTGATTTTTTCTGTCAAATCGATGACCTTTTTCTCTCTCTACGGCGGCTAGATAAGAACAGAACATGGAGGCTGTGAAAAGATTAGAGAAGAAGAAGAAGCATGTCGCTGCTAGATCTGTGTATGCGGCTGAGGAGATGAATGAATAGGGTTTAGGGCTTAATTGCATTTTTAGTATAATCGAAGATCACATTCAAAACATTGAGTACAAACAAACAGTTGGAAGTTCAGTTTGGCTGCTGAGAAAAGTAAGAAAATTTAGCCAGAGAACTCGAAATTAAAAGCTTCTGATTTCGCATTCGAATGAGCAAACCAAAAAGAAAAGTGTGTGAAACAGGAGCTAGATCTAAGATAATGAACTGAACACTCACTCAACAAGCACCCATGAACCAAATTCTTCTCGAAGATCTAGTTCAATGTGCACGAGGAAAACACACAGCCGCCGATAAAAAAACAAAACAAAAACACACACACAGAGGTTATAGGAATGAATTGAATGTGAGTAGAAAATGGCAAGAAAGTGCGGGAAAAGGAAAGAAAATGGAGATCGAAACGAGAGCAGTTGAGTAATTTACCTGTGTTACTGGATGCAGCAAGACCGAGTCGGAGCTTGAAGTGGAGGATTTTAAAGTAGACTAGTGCTGGTGAGAGTTCGTATTTATAGAAAGGGGAAAATAGGATCGTTTATTAAAATATTTAATTGTATGAATATTTAAAATTTATACTAATGTGAAATTTAAATTATTTGAGGAAACATGAAGTTATTAGAATTCACATATCATCATTATCATGTCACAAGAACGTGATAGTTCAATAACACAATGAAAATTCAAATCATAATAGTCGATGATGTTATAAAATTAAATGAAATAAGACTTAAACAAATAAGTAGAATATGTCAAAAAAAAATTTTAAAAGAAGTAGAAATTGTCAACTTGAAAAAGAAACACAAAATTATTTTTAAGAAAGTGTATGCAAATTACTCTCCCACCAATGTTATTAATTATAGTAATGAATTTGAGAATTTCAATTGGTCCTATTGATTATCCTACCATGATCTAAACCTATGTTTCTCCTATACTCATATGACTTGGGCAACGTTTTTTTGGTAACACTCTACTTCTTATATTCTTTAAGAAGATGTCAACTATCATAAATAAGTAACTTAAATGAAAGTATGTTTGGTAAAATTAGATGACTCTAAGGAGAACCTCCAGTATCACTCTTTAAAAGAGCGAGAAAATTTGAGTTGATCTGACTAGTTGAAACATTGTCGATACGCTAAGAATTATTATGATCAATATGATTTTACCATAAGCCGGCTTTAACATACATGTAGTTAATTAATAAACCTAAAAAAACAAAAATCAATAATTGACGTTTCTTTTTAAATTACGTAAAATTAGCGTATTAGGTATGTTGGCGTCTTATCCACGTGTTAGAGTAGTCGTTTCGAAAATATTAAAAGTTTAGAATCATGAGGGATGAAACTAGATGCTTTGAACCTTAAAATGGGGTCTGAGCCATGAGTCCTTACTCTTGAATTCTTGAACCATGCGTAAGGCGAAAGACCCGTGTGTATGCTTGAAAATCCAAATCGGGCTTGGGGGTAAAAACATACTACTAAAGATCCAAACCACAACTCGTTAGGAAGCACATAAGATTTTGGGTACATGAAACTATCCATATATTTGTACAATAGAACGGTCCATATGCACTAATGCAGCAAGAGATACATGTAAAAATGGGTTATCGTCTAAAAATTAGCATTTTGGGATCAAGTGGAGAAGCACCAACTAGGATTAGAAAGATAATTAAATATATAAAGATAGATAAATGTAGCTTTCACGTGATTACATTACATAGCATTATGTGTCATATATATTACTGGGAAGTTACCACCTCCATTATTTTTTTTTTCTTTTCGTTAGTGCTACCTTACACCGATCTGACAAAATTGACAGTAGAAATGCTAATTTATTTTCTTGGTGGGTGAGCACTTACAAAAACATTACAATCAATGGTATCTTTGGTCCTCTGTTTTCGTATATTTGCTACTATCTCTTATTATTATTTTATCACATACATAAACTAGGACATTCAAATTCTAGATTCTGATCCACAAACAATATTAAACTATACTTTGGTTTAGAAATCTCAAACAACAATAATGGGTTTTGAAAATTGGGCTGGCAACCATTAGAATCATGGTTACCATCTTGAACTTTTAAGAAGTTCAATTATATGTTTAAGTTATAATACATTAGGTTATTTTTACACTTTTAAGGTACAAAGCATTAAAGACGTTCTAAAAATCAAATTGTCATACAACTTTTAGTAGGTGGATGTGTATGTCTTGTCATGTTGCTATGTTCAAACTCGAGTCTGATTCGAATTCAATATAGGGGTAAATACACATAGCCCCTATGAACTATACACTAATGACACCTGACTACGGTAAAGTATTAAACATATC